>JAJIBD010006225.1:0-143025 GCA_021461705.1 Cryptotis parvus
TCTCCCAAGCATGCCAGGAGTGATCCCTGAATGCAAAGCCAGGAATAAGCCCCTGAATACTGCAGGGTATGGCCACCCCCTCTGTCCCCAAATGAATGAATGAATGAATGAATGAATGAATGAATGAGTGAATGAGTGAGTGAGTGAATGAATGAATGAAACTTTGCTTTCCAATGCAGCCAGCTTTGATACGGGTTAAAATAGGACAGGAAATCAGAAAGGGACCGAGCACCCTGGACAATCTCCTCAGAGGCTGAAGGACAGTAGCAAGGGACTTGAGAGACTTCTCATCTCAGCTTAGCAGCTTCCACTGCATCCCAAAACCAACAGGATAGACAATTCCCAAGATTCCGAGCACAAGCAGGAGTCCCAGTTTCATATCACCTGCACCCGCACTACTCCAGGGCTGCTTGGTGTCTTGAGACTGTAAGAGAGACTGAGAGAGAAGCTGATGGGACCTAGAGATCCGGTTCCCCCATCTATGTCCCTTCCCATTGCCACCATCAGCCTCCAGGTTCCCACTCAGCTATGAGATGAGAGAGCTGAAATTGGACATTCTCTCCCATGGAAGATTTTCAGGCTGGAAGAAAAGGCGAGGGTCCCTTGCTCCTCAGCCCCAAGACCTGTTTTCTTCTAGCACACACATAATCTTAATGGGCCGCTATGCCGGGCCTCCCAGGGAAACCCAGAGGGGGAACCTAGCTGATGCTCAGAGCCTTTCCCCACCTCAGCTAGGGCTACGTGCTTCTTCCTTCCCCCAGGCTTCCAGCCCCATTCTTGTATTCTAAAATACAGGATCACAGGTCCTGCTCAGGGTGAAATGGATACCAAAGAGAATAGCTACCAGTCAGCAAAGACAGTTTTGTTGCTGAAGTTTGTTTTTTGTTTGGGGTCAGCTTAGAAGCCATTCCTGGCTTTATTCTCAGGAGTGACTCCTGATGGTGCTCGGAAGACCAAAGGCAGTGCCGGGATTGAAATGGGTCAGCCACATGCAAGATGAGAGCCTTAGTCCTCGGCATCCAAGCTCCCCAGTAAAGGTAATTCTTGAATTCATATGTGTGGTGGTGCAGGCCACACAGGGCTCCAGCAGTTTTGTGGCAGGTGGCAGTTAAGAGTCTTGATCTGGGGCCGGAGCGAAGGCCCAGCGGGTAGGGCGTTTGCCCTTGCACGCCGCCAGCCTGTGCCGGCCCGGGTTCGATCCCCCAGCATCCCACATGGTCCCCGAGCACCGCCAGGAGTAATTCCTGAGTGCAGAGCCAGGAGAAACCCCTGAGCATTGCCAGGTGTGACCCAAAAAAAGCAAAAAAAAAAAAGAGTCTTGATCTAAGAAAAATTACCCCAGGAAGATTTTCAAGAGCATCAGAAAATAGAAGCACAGCCCCTAAAAAAGGAAGGTTTGGTGGGGAGAGATCCCGTGAGCTGCCAGTGGTGGCAATCTGACCCACAGGAAGTTGATACTAACCTCAGACAGACCATGGGGCAGGAGTCCTGTCCCTTCCCCGCCCTCCAATACAACCTGCTCTCCCCGGGAGCCACAAAGAGTCCTGAGCTCTGGTTATTAACAGTCGGAATCAGTCAAATGATCGAATTAAACAATGTTTAACTGGCTCCTGGCCTTGTCCATCAAGCACCCAGTTTCCTGGGCCCCTTAGAGCTCAAGCTGGAATTGAACAAATCCTCCAAATGGTTCCTGAGAACCAGTGGGGGGCATCTCAGCACCCCAGGTGAGGAGTGGAAGAATGTGAGTCGCTCAAAGTCCCTGCCCCCAGGGTCCTCTGACGGCCCAGTATGTCCTACTTGGAATTCTTTACAGACCTTGCAGAAAGGTCACATTTGAGAAGCTTCCAGAATGTTTCCGAGACCAGAGAACACTCGTCTGAGTTCTTTCTATTCATCTTGCAGCTACGGGAAGCAGAGCGCCCAGAAATGACTCCAGGATGTCGGCCAGCTTGAACCAGGTGCAGGGAAATGAGGACAGAATGGAATAAGTCTCCAGGCCCCCAGTCCCCGGCCACACCCAGCTGTTTCTGGGAGCTTCCCCCAGGATCCCACCCCCACCTCTGTCCACTCCCAAGGATCTGCATCCAAGGTGTTCCTTCCTCCAACTTACCTAGCACTTAACCTCCATCCTGGACAGCTCAGACGCTCCTAAACTAACCCCAGTTTACCTCCCTGGGGGGCTCCCGTAGATGAACTTACCAATAGATGATAAGGTCACCTTTTGCCTAACGAAAGGCTATGTGAAAGGTGGTAGACGGGGGTATAATGGCCATGTTGTAACCCTTAAACATTCTTGTTAACTGGATTGCAAATAATAATACAAAATAATAATAATACAGCCTAAAATTAATTCAAATAAAATTAATATAAATAATAAAATAATACAAAAACAATAATACAGCCTAAATTTAAAAAATAAATTAAAGGCTGATGAAGATCTTCCAGCCAGGGTAACCTCAGGCTAGAGTGCCAGCTGCCTCTCTCCCACAGCTATTCACGGCAGACATCCAGGCTTAGCTGCTGACAGACAGGCATTGAGAGGAAGGACGAAGGTCCAGGGCCCTTTCTGAAGAGGTTCGAACCTCTTCAGAGCTCGAACCTCAGTGAGGTGGCATGTTTTGTGCCCCTAAAAACCTGTATTGTATATTTTAAAAGGGCGACATTTGGGAGCCCAAAAGACAGTACAGCAGGTAAGGCACTTACTTGCCTTGCACTCAGTATACCCAGGTTTGATCCCTGCTCCCCAAGCAGAGCCAGGAATGATCCCTGAGCACCAAGTGTGGCCCCTAAAGAAAAATCAAAGCAAAAGGTGACATTTAGGACATAAAAATGACCATCAGGGGCTGGAGCGATAGCCCAGCGGGTAAGGCGCTTGCCTTTGCATGCGGCCGGCCCATGCCGCCCGGGTTCGATCCCTGGCATCCCATATGGTCCCCTGAGCACCACCAGGAGTGATTCCTGAGTGCAGAGCCAGGGAGAAACCCCTGAGCATCGCCGGGTGTGACCCAAAAAAGCAAAAAAAAAAAAATGACCATCAGTCTTTATTGAGATCCTGTCTCCTAGGTCCACGGAGGCAACTCAAGGAGCAAAGCACTTTCCTGACCTGTGCAAGGCTCTGAGTTCCATCCTTGGCACCACAGATGCCCAAAACACCATCAGTGTGACCCCCCACCATGGAAAAGCATAAATGAGGGGGTCTGGAGCCCTGCTTCTCCACTGCTCTCCCATCCTGGTCCCTCCCATCCTCGCTTCTTCCTGTGACTCCCTAGGTCTACCAGTTGGCCCCTTCGTCTCATTCCTTCACCTTCTAGGCACATATTTCATCTTAGACTGTCCTGGGGGGTTTGGGGGGCAGTTGAGAAATTCTGTTCTAGGCTGTGTCTTCCCACTGTGAAGCCAGCCCTGTCCTGCGTTGACCAGCTTCCTCAATAGCCCTGTTTCCAGGAAAACCTGGGAGGAGGCCAGGCACAGTGAAAAAAGAAGCAGGACAGAGATCTCCCCACTCCAGCGAAACCACCTTAAAGTTACCAACCCTCTCTGAGCTCTGGTCTGAGGGAAGCTCTTCCTGGCCACTGCATGGGGGCTCCTAGCTACACACACACACTCACACACACACACACACACACACACACCACCACCACCACCACCACCACCACCACCACCACCACCACCACCACCACCACCACCACCACCACCACCACCACACCACACCACACACATATACCACATATCCCTGTCTGCTGTCTTGCTGGAGATCGGACTCAGACTGAGGCCCCATTCAGCACTGTGTGGGTGGAGAAGAGCCAAGAAGAGCCTGTTGGGAGCACAGAGACAGCAGGGAGTCCTCCTGTGAGCCAGGCACGGGCTGAGGCAGAGTGTATTTTCTGGCTGTTCTTCTAGCATGGCCGTCAACACATCACGACAGATGAGGTGTTTGTGTCCATCACCCGAGACATAGGGCACCCCACTGGCTCTTCCTGGCCCTGCATTGGAAGGAGCTCCTTGTTCGGGGCACTGAAGCATTCAAAGGAAACACGCTGCAGGGGCCAGAGCTTATGACAAGCTGCACAGGGCCCCATGACAGTCCCCAGCCTACTGGAGGAATGGGGTGGGGGGCTGAAAGAAACAGAGCCTACCCTCCTCCATGAGGTGGGATGGGATGGGGGGACGTCTGTGCTCAGCCAGGTATGTACAAGAGGGCACTCCCCCCAAGATGTGGAGTCACAGGCACAGGATTCTACAGAAGACCAAGAGCCAGCAGGCAGAGAGGGGGAGATGTAGAAAACTGTAGAGAGGGGAACAGACAGGAAGTTCCCTGTTGCTTTCCTTAAAGAGCTCAATCAGTGGCTAGTGTCCCAGGACTGCAATTTCAACCAAGGAGAGCTGACAGCCCTGGGTTAGAAGTGTGAGATTGCCACCTGCTGTGCCATTAAATCGAGTTCCTGAGCCCACTTTCCTCCTGGAGTTCCCCAGGGCTATGTGTAATGCAGCTCAGGGCAATGCAACTCACTCTTGACGCCATCCATCCAGCTCTAACACCAGATTTCACAAGATGGAGCATTGCTCCTCAAACTGCCCTTCAAGCCTGATGCCCACTGAAAGGCCCATTTTGATCTGGGCTTCTTGCCCACTGGCTAGTAGCTGAGACAGGATGCCCTCTTCAGATTTGATTTATGTGTTGGAGCCCAGACAACGCTGTCACTCATGAGACCATTGCTGTGTCACTAAGGCCAAAACTCAGGAAGAGCCAGATAGAAGCCAGGCAGAGGTCAAGTCAAGAGCAAAGGGCATCATAATTTATATATTTCTATCATGCAAATAAATTCAGTCATTCTATATCTATCTTTTTCCTTCTGGCTAATTTCACTCAACATGATCCTCTCCATGTCCATCCGTTTATATATTATGATACCAATATCCAAGGTCAAGCAAAACATGGATTAGGGTTTTTTTCAATAGGTGAAATCAAGCACAAGTGTGTGGGAGTCAGAGAAGTAAGACGGAGAAGGGAACAATATGCTAATAATCGTTGAAAATGATAATACCAGCCTAGAACTGAGCATTAAATATAGGCAAAGGGATACACATGATAACCCCTAAATGTATGTATTTCAACCCACAATGTATAAGAGAAGGGAGAGAGAGAGAGAGAGAGAGAGAGAGAGAGAGATAAAGAACCTGCCATAGAGGCAGGCTAGGGAGGGGGAGGGAATCGGGGACATTGGTGGTGGGAAATGGGCACTGGTGGAGGGATAGGTGCTGGAACACTGTATGACTAAAACCCAAACATAAACATCTTTGTAATTGTACATCTCACAGTGATATAATAAAATATTTTTAAAACATAATAAAAAATTAAAGAAAAAAGAGCAAAGGACATGGCACACCCAGCCCTCTCCAGGTGAACCATGGCCTCAGATCTCCACATGTTCACCAACCTGGAAGCTTCCCAAACCCCTGCTCTGGAACTTCTCTGGAGAAAATTGCAAAGTACCATTGCAATGTGCTGCTGCAAAGCACCGTTGATCATATGACCACTTGTCACTGACCTCAACTCTAGTGTCTCTCACATCCCCAAAAGTACAGGGGTGGAGTTGGAAGTCCCCAACCTCTCACCACGTGGTTGCTTCCCTTTGGCAACCTGCTGTCTCCAACCTTAGAGACTTTCTCCCTCCCTCACCAGGCACCTCCCTTGATATAACAAGAGATTCCTTTGCTCCTCAGAAAAATCCTGAAGGAAGCCTTAAATCTAGAACTGTGGACAGAAGACAAAGATAAACAAGTGATGCTCTGATCATCTGAACATCCCACTTTACTGTTGGCTTCCACATCACAACCTCACAACCACCCATACGTTCAGTGAGCTTAGGGAAGCGCCTCCTTCCCTTCATGTGTCTTTGTCGTGCCGTGAAGGGGGAGTTGAGGTCATGGAGACCAGGAGAGTTTGGAGTAGGTACTTCTTGGATGTACTGATGGATCAGGATGACCTGATGGAATGGTTTGAGGCTCTTTATGTTCCTGGACAAGCAGATGCCCTTGGGATCTACTAGCATGAGACAGGACATATGGAGATGTTACTGGTGCCCGCTCAAGCAAATTGATGATCAACGGGAAGACAAGGGACACAAGTGAAGTGATACTTCTTGGATCACTTGATCACTTGACTTCCCGTAGATCATTGATTACTCGAGCAGGCACCAGTATCATCTCAATATGTCCTGTCACATGTGAGATAGCCCAAAGGCATCTGCCCGCTCCAGGAACATAAAGAGCCTCAAACCATTCTATCCAGTCATGGGAATGAGGTCTATAATTGTTACTGATATTTGGCATATCAAATATGACATGGGTAGCTAGACAGGCTCTGCCATGCAGGTGGGATAATCTTGTAGTCAACTCAAAACTCGAAGCATTTATTGATGAACTGCGTAGCCACCTGCAGCCCTTCTGCTGGATGGAGCTCTGAGGAAAGGTGAGTCCGGATGTGCAAAATGGTGGCCCTCAAGGTGTGGGGCTTCCTCTGGCTTCTTGTGAGGCTCTGCAGGGGTGGTGGGCCAGGGCTAGAACCACCACCATCCCTCCCGGACACCTCGTCATCAGCTGGGCACAGGGAGAGCAAGTAGCAGCTCTACCCTGTGTGTGTGTGAGTCTCTGGATCTTCCCTTAAGATGAGCGACTGCCTCAGTGCCTTGGCACCTGTGATCCCATGAGCACAGTGTCTTGTGGCCGCCCAGTCCCTGGCTCCACACCTCTACCCTCTCTTTGGGACATGCCCAGCAGCCCTCTCTGCCACTCTTGTGCATTCCCCAGGCTTCCCCAGCTCATCACTGCCAAAAACCTCTGCCAACTTCTATATCTCTGAGGTTTGGGTTTGTTTCACATCTAAGTGCCCAGAAAGCCCTTGAGAACCAGGTTTATGTCTGTATTTTTATTTGGAATTTTTTGGTCTGAAAACCCTGTCATCATGGGTTCGGCAATCAACCTTTTTCTTTTTAGGGGAGGAGGCAGAGCCGGCAATGCTCAGGGGTGGCTCCCAAGGGGCTCAAGGGACCCTGTGCTGCCAGGGCTCCTGGATGCAGAGCAACCCAGCTCTGTCTCCCAGGGCCACCAAGCACTTTCATTCTGGGATTGTTTGGTTTTACTTTGTTTTCTTGTTAGGCCACACTCAGTGGTGCTCAGGGCTTATTCCTGGCTCTACAATCAGAGATTAGGGATCATTTCTGCCTGGGTTTGGGGAACCCTAAATAGTACAGGGGATAAAACCCAGGTTGGTGGTACCCTCCCTATCCAATGTACTGTCACTTGAACCCACAAAATACACTTTATGAAACGGTAGAGTGAATATTTGAGCCTTCACAGGATGTGTGGGCTCGTCATAATGCAAACACTGTCAAAGACAGTGTAAGCAGAAATGAGGGTGGCTAGATCCTAGCTTGATTGTTCTTTATAGAAATTTGTCAGGAGGGATTGGGTTCCTAGGCCAGAGTTTGCCGAGCCTGGATGTCAGTCTCCCCAACAGATGTACGCTCTTTCATCTCTGCGACTGGCTGTGTATCTGTCTGCTATACCATACTCTGAGCTCCTTCCAGGCTGAGTCTGTGTGATTTAGCTCTCGACCCCCAGCCTGATACTGAACCTTGGAATACAGTCAGCATCTAATAGACACTGGTCCCACTGGTTCCAATCTGGTTCCAGTCAGGTTCCAATGTGATGCTATACCCACCCCCCATCTCAGGACCCAGAAAGAGGATCTCTATGACAAATCATGAAAGACCAAGAGGCAGAATCACCCCCAGTAAAGGAGCATCTCTGGCCAAAGCTCAGCCACACACATTTTGTCCTGTACCTGCAGAGACAGAAGCAGGCAACAAACAGGCCCCCCTGGCTTTCGGTTCTGCTCTTAGAGAGAGAAACTCCATTTCTGCTACATCAAAGCGAACATCTCCTGATCAAAAGTTTGGAGCAGACACTCCACCACCTGGCTGCCTTCCTACAGCCCCCTCCCTTGCTCACTCTCCCCAGCGAATAGTCCTCCAGGGACACGGTCAGCCCCTGGCGGGCAGACACCTGGGGAGTGCCCTGTGCCTTTCATCAGACCTTCAGCAGATGTCTCGCAGCCGCCATGAACATAGTCATGACACAGAGCAGGTAACAGACAGCATCCAGGCACCTGGGGTCACTTGGCTGGTGACCCCATGATGAAGTGTGATGGTTCCTCCCTCCCTCCCTCCCTCCAACAGAGGAGCAACCTGAGCTCAGAAATGTTATCACCTTCCCCGAATCACTGCCAGGAACAGCAGAGCTAGCAGGATGTCAGCCGCCCCAGAAAAATAAGGTACCCCAGGAGCTGTCTAGAATAACAGAGAAGTCCTTCCCCTGTCCTCACTCCAGCCTTTCCAGGACAGACCAATCTGAGTTCAAACTGAGAGGAATGAGGCGACCTAAAGACCTTGGAAGCACCTATGATGAAAACGGTGATGAGAGGTTGGATGCAACCCGGTCCAGGGTAGGACACATGAGAGGAACTCAGGCCATGTGACTCTCAGGGCAGGGTCAGGGCTGAGGAGGAAATAAAGGTCCCTCTTTGCTCACTAGACAGTTCACTCGGTAAACAACAGGACCCAGCACCAGTCATAACCCCATTCATCGTAAATAGGATTAGGTGCAGGTTGGAAAGATAGCTCATGGGATAAAGTGTTACCTGCACTATGGGTTCAATCCCTGGCACCACATATGGTCTCCCAAGCACCACCAGGAGTGATCTCTGTGTGCAGAATCAGGAATTAACCCTAAATACTGCTGGGTGTGGGTCCCCCTCCAAAAAAATTATTATTTTTTATTTTGACTTTATGGGTGATATCCAGTGATGTTCAGGGGTTGCTCCTGGCTCTGTACTCAGGAATTACGCCTTGTGATGCTCAGGGGACCATATGGGATGCCAGGGATCGAACATGGGTCAGCCATATGCAAGGCAAACACCCAGTCCACTGTGCTGTCGCCTCCGGCCCCAGGATTAGCATCTTGGAACATGGTTCTGATTCTCTCCCCTCCTTTTAGGAATGGCAGCCAACCAATATCTCCTCCTCGATTCCCATTGATGAGGAAGCAGCAAACAGTCACTACAGAGTGTCTTGCCCACAGTGCACATCCACCGGTAGCCTCAGAAGGGGACCTCATTGGGAAATGGGGTGGTTACAGACAGAATTGATTCAAGTGACGCCCTGCTGGATGAAGGCTGGGCCTCCACCCATTGACTGATAAAGCGAGAAAAAGGAAAGACAAAGAGAAGGAGCCCAGGTGAAACAGTGGCAGGAACCATAGTAGAAGTCTCCAAACTTACTTGGTCTAACACCCCCTCCCTACTCAAGAGAAAGAAAGAGAAAGGAAAGAAGAAAGAAAGAAAGGGAGAAAGAGAGAAAGAGAGAAAGAGAGAAAGAGAGAAAAGAGAGAAAGAGAGAAAGAGAGAAAGAGAGAAAGAGAGAAAGAAAGAAAGAAAGAAAGAAAGAAAGAAAGAAAGAAAGAAAGAAAGAAAGAAAGAAAGAAAGAAAGAAAAGAAAGAAAGAAAGAAAGAAAGAAAGAAAGAAAGAAAGAAAGAAAGAAAGAAAGAAAGAAAGAAAGAGAGAGAGAGAGAGAGAGAGAAAGAAAGAAAGAAAGAAAGAAAGAAAGGAAGAAAGGAAGGAAGGAAGGAAGGAAGGAAGGAAGGAAGGAAGGAAGGAAGGAAGGAAGGAAGGAAGGAAGGAAGGAAGGAAGGAAGGAAGGAAGGAAGGAAGGAAGGAAGGAAGGAAGGAAGGAAGGAAGGAAGAAAGAAAGAAAGAAAGAAAGAAAGAAAGAAAGAAAGAAAGAAAGAAAGAAAGAAAGAAAGAAAGAAAGAAAGAAAGAAAGAAAGAAAGAAAGAAAGAAAGAAAGAAAGAAAGAAAGAAAGAAAGAAAGAAAGAAAGAAAGAAAGAAAGAAAGAAAGAAAAAGAGAGAGAGACAGAAGACTCAGAATCGTGTGTCTCTAATGCCTTTTTATAACCTTGTGCCGCCTCCTTGGACAGTGACCAAATCAGTCTAGCACATACCCTGATTATAATATGCTTAGAGCAAATATTTGATAAATTCACTGATGGCTCATTATATTATATGTACCCCAGATAGGACCAGAGAGATGCTACAGTGGGTAGGATTCTTGCCTTTCAAGTGACTGACTCAGGTTCAATTCAAGTACTACCATGAGTGATCCCTGAGTACAGAGCCAAGAGTAAGAGCCCAAAGCATCACCTGGTGTGGCCCAAAAACAACATCAGGAATGTCCCAGATATTAGTATGCTCAAATTTGCTTTAAGCTCAGTTCACTCAGCATAAAACCAAGTACACAAGACCAGCAAAGCCAAACAGTTAATCCTAAACTTATTCACGTAGCATCCGGTGTGGATACACCAACTTGCTGGATAGTGTCTTATATTCTTTAGAGAACCAGGGAAGGTGACACTGAGATGTAACACTCCTTTGACAAACAATCTGGTCACTTCATTAAGATTTTGATCTGGGAACTGGAGCAACAGTACAGCGGGTAAGGTGCTTGCCTTGTATGCAATCTACCTGGGTTTAATCTCTTTCATTCCATATGATGCCTGGAGCCCCACCAGGAGTGACCCCTAAATGCAGAGCCAAGAATAAGCCCTGAGCACCGCTGAGTGTGGCCCCAAAACAAACAAAAATTTTCATTTTCTGGGCAATATGAAGCAGAGAGAGAAAGCGTAATTCCCTGTGTCTTGAATCAGACTGTCCAGTCATGGGTTCAGTCTTCACATGTGGTTGGAAGAAAGATAACATAACTGGCCATTGGACATGGCCACGGTGCATGGCTGGTGCATCCATTCCTGCAAAAGACCTTCAAAAAAAATGGGTGCTTTTTTCACCCTTTTATACTAACACCAAGACTTGACGCTCAGGTTGTTGGCCTGCCCTGCCCTTAGTGAAGGAAACTCTACCAGGACTAGGGCTAAGACTTAAGTGAAGCCGAGCCCAAGTTCATCATTTGTCCTTCAAATAACCTAAACAGCAGAGGAAACTATAGGCAGGTAATAGTTGATAATATAAGATAATAGTTAATCACTACTATAACTACGTATAGTATTATTTATAGTTATATTTTATAGTTATATTTATACAACTTATTATATAAGATATATTGGACTCACAGACATGGGGCAGAGTTGCTATTGGCTCTCCCTGTGCCCAGCCACTCACGAGGCACCCAGGAGGGATGGTGGGTTCTAGCCCTGGCCCGCCACCCCAGCAGAGCCTTGCAACAAGCCAGACGATCCCCACTCCATGAGGGCCTCCATTTTCCACATCCAGACTTCCCTCTCTTTAGAACTCCACCCAGCAGACCAGCCTATCACAGCCCGGCTCATCGAGATCACCCTGCAGCAGTCTTTTTTTTAAATCCAGCTCAGGTATGCTGATTCAGAGACTCACAGTCATGGGGCAGAGCTGCTACTGGCTCTCCCTGTGCCTAGCCGCTCACGAGGTGCCCAGGAGGGATGGTGGGTTCTAGCCCTGGCCCGCCACTCTAGCGGAGCCTTGCAATAAGCCAGATGACCCCCCCACTTCATTAGGGCCTCCATTTTCCACATCCAGACTTCCCTCTCATTAGAACTCCACCCAGCAGACCAGCCTATCACAGCCCAGCTTGCTCAGCCGCTTGCGCCACGCAGTTCATCAATAAATGCTGGAGATCAGAGGTGACTAAAAGAGTATCCCACCCGCATGGCAGAGCCTGGCAAGCTATCCATGTCGTATTTGATATGCCAAATACCAGTAACAATTTTAGACCTCATTTCCATGACCTGATGGAATGGCTTGAGGTTCTTTATGTTCTGGAGCAAGCAGGTGCCCTTGGGCTCTACTAGCATGAGACAGTACATATGGAGATGTTACTGGTACCCACTTGAGCCAATCAATGATGAACAGAAGACAGTGATACAGACAGACAGATAGTGATAAGATATATTATATAATTATTTATCCCAGACCTTCTCTTGAACCCCACTGCCCTCTTCCAGTATTCAATGGACCTGATGACCTGTCCTGTTACAAATTACTCTATCCACTGAGGAGAAGAAAAGGAAGCAGACAGGAATACTTCTAGCCTTACAGCTACTGGGTCCCCTGGAATAAATCCAGAGCCACAGCAGAGCCTGGCAAGCTACCTTTGGTGCATTTGATATGCCAAAAACAGTGACAATAATGAACCTTATTTCCAACAAATGGAGACATTACTGGTGTCCGCTTGAGCAAAGTGATGAACAATGGGAAGACAGGAGATACAAGTGAAGTGAACTATCTATAGTCCTATTAATATAACATCAAATTGCAGTTAGTAGCATTTATTGGTGGATACCTAAAGAGAGGCTCCAGAAAGATGGAAGACCAGAGAGATGGAGAAGAAGGTCTCATCCTCTACTCACTGTAAAGGTCTGCGTGCACAACAAGGGAGCAATTTCTCCCGCGGAACCCCCTAAACAGTATCAATGGACCTTAAGACCTGTCCTGAGCCACAGCAGAGCCTGGCAAGCTACCTGTGGTATATTCGATATGCCAAAAACAGTGACAATAATGGACCTCATTCACAACGGATCGAGACGTTACTGCTGCCCGCTCTAGCAAATCAATGAACAACAGGAAGGCAAGTGATGCAAGTTAATAGTTGATAATATAAGGTAATAATTGATAATAAGATAAGAGTTGAAAACCCACTAAAGAACAGAGCTCTGAGAACATGGATACTCTGAGAACATGGACCCTTGTCCCCCAGCTCCACTATTAGAGCAATGTCAGGAAAGAGAATGAAAGGAATATGCATAGACATGGAGGAAGTGCCGAGTACAGACTCTGAGAACAGTGGGGAAAGAACACAAGTAGGGAGACGTTAACAATGTGAAATAAAACAAAGACCAAGTGGGAGATTGTGCAAAGTTCTAGAGTGCATGTTTTGCATGAAGAAGCCCCAGGCTATTTCTCAGAGCCAAGTGGTCCCGGAAGCACTGCCAGGAGGAAACCCTAAACACCAAACTAGGAGTGGCCCCTGAGCATTGTTGGATGTAGCCCAATAACAATCATTTTAGATCAAATCAAAGACAAGATGGCAATAATATTCTATTGCCACCTAATAGAAATGATGAAGAGAAGCCAGAGAGATATTTCAATGGGTTGAGCACGGTTTTGCCTGCCCAGGTTCAATCCCAAGCACAACTGGGAACAACCCTCAAGAACTGTCAACTGGTGGGAGTGGGGGGAACTGGGAGATGGGGAAGACAGAGGCTGGGAAGAAAAAATAAAAGAAAATCAGTAATAAGAAGTAGGCTGCTTGGTGTCTACTATTTAGTAGGCATTTAATAAATATTGGCTGAATGGTTGGATGAATGGATAGAAGGATGAATTGATGATGCATGGATGAATGGATTGATGATGAATGTTTGGATGGATGGATTGATGGATTGATGATGGAGGATGGATGAACTGATGATGGATAGATAGATGAATTGATGGTGGATGGATAGATTGATGATGGATGGATGGAAGGATGAATTGATGGTGGATGGATGGATGGATTGATGATGGATGGATGGTGGATATAAACACTTCCACACTGAATACCCTCAGTTGAATCCACTATGTATCATGAATCACATTTGAGATTGTTCCATCCAAAACCAGTAAAAAAAAACTGGTTTAAAAAAGTAAACTCAGGGTACTCTTTCAAGACTAAGTGATATCTTATTCTACCTATAGCTACAGAAAAAAGAAAGAAATATATAGTGATCAGAATAACAAATAACCAGAAATAATTTCATAGCTTTTCTTAACCAGGATGAGCCTGCCAAAGGTCATTCCAAATATCCCCCTGGCTCTGGCAGGGGATCAAACGCAATTTTTTAACTCATGCCATGAACAAAAAAGAACCACATCTGCACGCATCCAAATCAGACTTTCCAGAAGAAAGGGAGGGGTAAATTTGAGTCTCCCCTACCACCTCTTGCCTCTGGCGGGGGAATGGAAAAACTCGTCATCAGCTTAGCTATTGCCCTTGGAGCTAACAGCAGGACCGCCAAGCCAAATCTGCGAAATGCATCAGATCAAACTCAATGATCAATAATAAAATCAACAGCCTTCCCAAAGCCAAAGGGGTTGATATTCAGAAGGGGCAATCCCCCCCCTTCTCCCAGGGCCAAACCACATACTCATTTGGGTGAGATTTACAGCTCTGACCAATCCTCCCGACATAGTGCAATGTTACAGAAGTCAAACCTTTAGACTAGGTAAGAGCCAGAGTCAGGGGTAATAATGCCATCATTAATTAAGGAGCTTATGAGCCCCTTAGACCTCTCCCCTCCCTACAACTACCTCCAGCTTAAATGAGCAATCCAACCCACATACCAGAGCTTACCAAGCAAACCAGAAAAATCCAACAGCCATATAGTTCAGTGGAAGAATGTTCTTTCATTAAATAAGCAATGTGCCTGGAGCACTTTCACTCCCATTGTTCCACTCAAGGCTGGAGACTGGAACTATAGACATAAATTAGTGACTCCAATAATGCTCCTTCTGGGCTGAATCTACTGGCAATTGAGACTTTGTGGCTAGGGCTGAGAATTGAATTAACTCTTGAGAATAGGGATGGAAGGGAGGAAGGAGTGGAGACTAGGGAAGACACGAAAAGATACACAACGTGAATAGAGAAAGGCTGAGAGGCTCTGGGGTTACTTCTAAAAGTCTTCTTCAAGGGTCTTTAAGAATGGAATTGGGGCCAAAAAATATTGCCAGGATTAAGGCACTTGGCTTTCCATGCAATCAACTCCAGTTTGATCCCCGACACTGCACAGACTTCACGGCTGCTGAACGTGATCCCTGAGCACAGAGCCACTCCTTGCTATGGCCTAAGCCAGGCCCTCCCCTGCCCCAAAAATATAAATAAACAAGAATGGGAAGGAGAAAAAAAAAAGGAAAAACCACCTCTAGTTTCATCCTGGGATTTTGGACACCAACACCTATTGCCCGTGACCATCATTTCTCCCTCCCCACAGTGGAAAAGAAATGAAGCTGTTTCCCAGCTCCAACTTCCTTCAAAGCCTGTTACCCCCAGAGAAGGAAAGCATGAACTACGGAAGGAAAATATATATTGAAAGGGGTTTCCTCAGACACTTAACATCAGAAGCTTCTATTGTGTTCTATCTTCCCCACTTGTAGGGGAATGGAATTGAGAACACCATAGCCCCTTAATGATACTTCCAGATAGGAAGGCTAAGATGCAACCCCCTCCCCATGGGCAGGGATAGTGCCAGCTTTGGGCCCTGGCCTGCCAGCTGCATAGGTCACATTCCCAACTTGGTCCGACATCAGAGGGATGAGTGGCCAAAGGACAAGAGCCATGGGACAGTTCTTTCTTCCAAGACGCAGAGGAAACCGACATCAAAGACAGAAGAGGCATTTGCTGGGTGGTCTGAGCGTGGTGAGGAAGGTCCAAAGGGTAGGAGACAAGAAGAGTATCCTTCCACACCCCCCCAAACAGAGCTGTCTTTATTTTCCAGACTCAAACCCAGCAGCAGAAAGTCCCCAGAGAAAAAAAGTCCAGACAGAGACAGACTAAACTGGAGAGATGGGGTGGGGCTTAGGAGGGAGAGAGTCTTCAGAGATACACAGTGCCGTTTTCTGGCAGGACAACGGGCAGGAAGGTCAAATGAAAAGGAGACCACAGAGAAATTCTCAAGATGCTCTTCGAGCTTGAAGGCGTGAGAGGGGGGAGAAAAGGAGGATGCAAGGAAATATTTCATTCTCATTCCATCTCCCTCTAGCGTTCTCTCCTCACCATGCAGAGATAGGCGCACCCTCCACCACACACATTATCTACCCTGCTATAGAGCCCCACGGCTGTTACCACCTAGATGATAGCAAAACCTCTTCTTCCAACTTCCGGTCAGTTTCCAGACTTGCCAAAAACTAAAAGCAGATCAATACCAGACTCTCAGAGTCTGGCCTCGTATGGATCTGAGGAACATGCACAGACACAAACTCCCCTCAGGGACAGGCCCCTACTCTTTAGCTGAATTCACCCTCTGTCCAGAGCTTAGATATAATGTTCAGATCCTCCTAAGTTCTGAGGGAACTGGCGCTACACTGTAGTTAAAGGTGCAGCGGGGTAATCATCCCTGTTCCAGCATTTCTGTCACCCACAAGAGAGAGGAAAGGCACTGTACAGGCAAGTACAGTGTGTATATTTGGTCTCTGCTCAGCCTATGGGTCAACCTGGTCTGCAGGATTCTTCCCAAGCTTAGAAGGGAGGCGGGAGAATGGGGAAACTCCAGGCCTAGGGCAAGTCTCTGCCCTTATGTTGCCTGAAATCAGAGTCTTGGTAGGACACCTTGCTCTTCTGAGCCTTTCTCTCCATGGCATCTAGAGTATGGAGGCAACCACAGATGTCATTTCTAGTGCTGGCAATGTTTGTATCTTCTTAATTAGAATTTCTCAACCAGGGGCCATAAGACATAGTGTGGGCCCCAAGATATTCCAAAGGTGAAAATTGCATAAATGGGGAGGTGGCTATGACATGTGGTTTAGGGAGTCAAGTCGTAAGACTGAGGTGGGTGGGGAACCACAGGAAGGAAACAAGCTGAGAAGGGACCATGGTTGGAAAAAGATTGAAAAACATTGATTTATTTAATCCATTTTGAATAGGCATGGGTGTTTGCAGTTAACCATCGTCACGGCTATTCTTGATTAAATGTGGCCTTCTTCCTGATTCGAAGGTCTGTTTGTTTGCTGACATGGAGCCTCTGTTTTCTCTAGGACTGGGTAAAGCTAAACCTTTCCAGCTGGAGAGAACTCAATGGCTGGAGCTTGTGTTTTGCATGCCGGAGCCTGGGTTTGATCCCCAGGACTGTATGGTCTCCTGAGGACAGTGGTGCAGCTAGAAATGACCTACAAACACCAAGCCAGGAGTAGACTCAGAGCACTGCTGCATGTGGGACCAAAACAACAAACCAATGAAGCAGTGTCCCTCACCAAAGGTGAGTATCACCTCGAGAGAAAGGACAATTGCACTCTCCAAATATCAGTTGTGTTTCTCCACCCTATCCCCAAGCCCTACTGGGGTGGTACCCAACTCAATACTCAAACCAACCCTGGTCTATTTAGATGATCTGCCCCACTTCACAGGGAAAGCAACTGAGTCACAGAAAATTTTCAGATGTAACCTAGGTCCCATAGGTGGTAAAACACAGAAACCATCCATCGCCAGTGTCTGAACCCTCTGGTTAATTGGGAATAGGCTACTTGAGTGTTTTTACTTTCTTTTGTCCTTACCCAGCAATGCTCAGGGAATACTCCTGGCTCTGCATTCAGGAATCACTCTTGATGGTATATAAGGGACCACATGGGATGCTGGGGATCAAATCCAGGTCAAATCTGCATTCAAGGCAAGTACCCTACCTGATGTGTTATCTCCCTGGCCCTACGGGAGCAGGCCATTTTGAATCTGGTCATAACATCAGGGTGAATACTGAGCAAGATTCTGGCTGCTGCCACGAGGACACTGCAAAATTCATGAGTGCAGAGGATGAAATTACCAAGTGTCCTTCAGAGCAAGAGGGCAAGGGAGTTTAGAAGGACAGTCTATACCCCACCCCACACTCAGTCGACCTGTTCAATGTCTTAGGCAAACTGAATGTCAAGTGCAGAGCTGAGAATCCATTCTTTCATGGTTCCCCAACACACCTTCCTGTTGCATGCCACAGGTATCTCCACAGTAATCACAGCCAAGACCCAGGATCCAGGATCCCTGTGCAAAATGCCCACTCTATCATCACCCTCACTTTGCTCCTTTCCAGAAGAGGTGCATGAGCCACAACCTGTCCCAAACAAGGCAATGCTTCCTGGAACCCAAGAGAAGGTGCCTCACTGTGCATCATAAAGCAATAGCAATCACTTAGGTCCTGTTATTCCACCCATGAGCTTGGCCAGCTCACTGGACCTCACCGTGTTCTGAATGCTCTGAACATAAAATGGAAAGAAAATGGAAAGGAAACCGGCAGGTAAGCTAACCTGCAAATGCACTCTCTCCCCTACAGCCTAATGAAGAATAGAGCCCCAGTATAGGGCTGCAACAAGAAAACACCACCTTCCCACCACCCCTGAGTGCAACCACATTCAAAAATCTGGTTCTGATTTGCCACAGTCACCCATGCCTGATTTCACCAGAAAGCACTACATTCTTGCTCAAAGATTTCATCTCCCTCTGGTCCTGTCTGTGCTGGCTGCATGTCAGGCTATTACTCCTATTCTGTAGATGTCGGACAACATTTCTTTGGGCTGGGTTAGTCTCCCACCTTGGCCCGGCTTCCTGGGAGTTTACACAGCCACTGGCAGCCACCATGCCTCCCCCTGCACCTGAGCTCGGGCAGCCCCAGACTCAGAAACAAAGTTCTGAAGAAGAGAGGCTTTTCAGGGTATCAGCATTTACCTTAAAATTTTGGGTCAGAGAAATGGGTCTGAGTCACTTAGAAGAAAGAGTCACTGAGAGAAAAAGACTCTGGAGACAAGGAACAATTTATGTGTGAGATTTGTTCTGCCTAAATGAATGTTGATGCTGGGCTAAGGGAGGTGGAGGGAAGAAGAAGGGCAGAAGATAATTGTCTTTGATGCCTTAAATGCATTTTTTAACTTAAGCTCTCAGCAAATCCAGCAAGTGAGCACTACTCTGTTTTTGGTTTTGTTTTGAGTCACACCTGGTGTGACTCAAACACACCTCGTGTTTCCCCACCTGGTGATGCTCATGGGTTACTCCGGCTCTGCACTGAGAAATCACTCCTGGAGGTGCTCAGGGGACCATATGGGATGCTGGGGATTGAATCTGGGTTGGTATCAGACAAGGCAAGCACCCTACCCACTGGACTATCGCTGCAGCCCCGAAGCACTACTCTTTCCCATGCTTGATGCCTGGAAAAGGGGGACCTAAAACAGTTTGGTATCATGTTCAAGGATAAGCAGCAGAATCCAAACAGAAACCCAAGCAATCAAAATACAGAATCCTAGGCCTTAACAAATGACTCAACACAGTCCAACCTGAGTTCCTGGGACCTTCTCTGAGAACCACACAATTCTCATTGAGTGACAGTGAAAACTGACAAATGCATTTTTTTAAAGCCCCTAGTTTGAATAATACTGCCTCCATCTGGCTTACAACCCAGATCACAAGTCAGTATGATGCAGGTGGCTTGGGTGAAGCGGGTGTGAAGAGGTAGCCTCAAGAGAACGCCACCTCCTTTCTGCTCTACTCACCTGACTCACCCACGGAAGATGCCTGGAACATTAGAACTGGTCAAATCTGCTATGGACACCTGCAAAGCATGAATGCTCATAATGCAGTTTCCCACCGAGAAGCCATCAGGCTGGCCCTTGTTTACCCGGCATAGGAACTGGTCCCCACCTCTCAAGTTCTCCATGAGTCATGGACTCAGGCTGGAGTGAGGAATTGCTCTTTATAGGAAAGAGAAAGTCAGTCCTAACTAAGCTCTGTATGTGTCGCTGTCATCTTCCCTCCCAGGAAAGAATGCAGGAGAAAATGAAGACTGATATAAAGAGCTTTATTGAGAGCTGAAATGACACAAGAATGGGTAGAGCATTTGCATGTAGCTGACCCAGGTTTCCTCTCTCTCCAGCGCCCCAGAGGGTCTCCCCAAGCTCCACTAGGAGTGACCGCTGAAATACGGGAGAGGGTGTGATGCACCTTCCAATATTTAATTATTTAAGTCAGTAACCCTAGCTGACATGACAGCACCTCAGTAAAAATGTATGATTCAAGGTGATCTCTCCCAGAGGGGCCCTGAACAGCCCTGAGAGTCCCTTCTCCACCATAGCCACAGCTGGGCTGTGCACCCCAGGACCTAGACCTATTCTCTGCTCTTAGCAGAGTGCTGTCCCTAGCATGCTGGGAAAGGAGAAACCACCACTCTGAGGAGCCTGTCTCTGGCCACATGGCTAGGCCATGCTGATCTCTCTCTAGTGGTTTTCTTTACTTATCCAATGACCACTTTCCCTGCACCTTCTCATCCCCATCCCCCGTGCAGTCCCATGCAGAATGAGGAGGGAAAGCAGGGTAGAGGAGCGCAGACTTGCACAGAGCTCTTGATGTGAACTGTCTTCTGAATTATCCCCCTCAAGTTCTGTGAGCTAAGATCACCAGGATTTGTGTAAAATCATAATCATTTCACAATCACACAATACTCACATATCTACTTGTTTGTTTGCTTGTTTTTTAGAAAATGTCAAGCTTTAATGAGACATAAACTTTGGTTTGGAGGAGGGTTGGTTTGAAGACCAGATCCTGTAATGCCTGGAGCTACTCTAGGCATCAGGGACCCATCCAGTGCCAGGGAATAAACCCAGACTTTCTGCCTGCCAAGCATGCGCTCAGCAAATTGAGTTTGTTTGGGCCAGTTCCATGGGGATTCCAGGTTTTCTTGATATCAAGTAAGAGCTTAATTACAATTTTACCCGCCATCAAAGAGTTTACATCATCAGGGAACAGTTAGGATAAATAAATAAGCAAATTCAGGAAGAAACTTGTAAAATAATGTCACAGGGTTCGAGTGCCCAGGAGCTTGGCAGGAGGTGGTGTCCCATCCAGCTCACAAGTACAGACTCCTTAAAAATTCTAACATCGAGGGTCAGAGTGATAGTACAGCAGGTAGGATGCTTGCCTGGCATCTGGCCAACTGGATGCAATTCTCAGCACCACATATGGTTCCCTAAGCCCTGCCAGGAGTGATCCCTGAAAATAGAGCCAGGCGCAAGCCATAAACACAGCAAGGTGTGGTCCAAAACAAAATAAAACTCTAAGATAGAGGTTGGGAGATTAGGACAGCAGTGAGGGCACATGCCTTGCACACACCCAGCCTGAGTTCAATCCTCAGACTCCAAAGCTAACTTTGACAGACTCAGAGCTTTGGAGGACCCCAAGCACGCCCTGGCACCAGGGTCTCTGGCACTGCAGGGCCCAAGCAGCACCACCAGTCTCTTAACTGAATATCCCAGTTGCTGACAATCAACAGAGAGGCCCCATGGAGCCCTCTACACATACCAAATATTATTGTCATTAATAAAAATAAATAAAGACTCAAAATGGAGTCAATCGTGCCAAATCCCAGCAATACCAACTATGTCGCCCAAGGGAGAAGCCTCTCCCCAGAGTGGAATTTTTAACTAAGGCAGTCTGGAGTTTCCAAGTCAAAAATAGGCACGTAGCCCTCATCAGAACCCCTTAAACACACACTTTGTGCTCTCTGAGAGAAAGTGGGTTTTCCTGAAATAGTCATTCTTTATTTTTTTTTTTTCTTTTTTTTTTTTTTTTTTTTTTACTAAAAACGAGGTCCCATCCATCTTCCTGCCTGTAAGAAGCCATCTATTAGGGGCTGGAAATATGGCCAGCTATAGGGCACTTGCTTCATATGTGTCAGGTTCTGGGTTCAAGTGCTAGCTCTGCATGGTTCTCAAGCACCCCAGAAGCAATTTCCCAAGAATGAGAAAACAAAGCCTAATAAGTCAGTTTCTAATTGAGAAGTAACTCCTTCATTAGAGTGGGCTTGTAGGGTTTCCCTTAGCAAAGCTGTCCACCAAGGCACTCCACCTCCTCCTGGTGGTCTGGAGGACACATGGCGGCTGCGCCAATGCTGCAGACTTGGGTTCAGATATGAAAGACACGTCACATGCCATCACAAATGAATGATAATCGCAGACAACGTGCCTAGAGCATTCAAAAGCAGGAACATGGATGGAAAATAGAACTCATCAGGCCTTCTCTGCTCTGTGCTCCTGGGGCTTAAAATTCCACTTTTTTTTTCTTCTCTGTTCAGATATGCATCTTGGGAAAAACCAGTTCTGCCCAGAGGTGATAATTCCCACCAGTACTGAATCCTTGGCAGCATGGAAAATTTCCCCTAGGGGCTCAGGGAAGGTAGTAAGAGCTCTAGGGACTGCAAAGTTCATTCCTCCAGTATGACGGCTTTTCTGAGCCACTGGCTGCCTTCACAGGACAAGGTAGAAAGCCTGACCTCATCTAGAAATCAAACAACAGAGGAACAGATTATGAAGGTGTGGTATACACTCACAGTGGAATATTATGCAGCTGCAAAGAATGATAAAAATCATGCAATTTACTGCAAACTGGATGAAATGATTTGGAAGACACTATGTCAAGTGAAGAAAACCAGGAGAATAAGGACAAACATAGGATGAGCGCCTTCTAGGTGGTATATAGAAATGCAGGGGAGTACCTAAATCACCCTTAACCCCAGAGTATAGAGAGAAGAACAGAAAAGGAAGGAAATTGAAAGGGAAGAGGATGAAGACAAGAAAGGGAAGTAATGTGGGAGCAGAGGTCAGGGACCTTGGGTACATTGGCAATGTGGGGGCGCGGTAGAGCTGCTGAGGCAACAACACTGAAATCATGAGATCCAAACTACAACCACCAAACTTTAAAATGTGCCAGTCAAGGTGGCAGGCTAATGAGGAAGGAGGAAATTTTGGAACACTGGTAGAGGACGGTTGACCCTAGGAGTGGGGTTGGTGCTAGAACATCATATGTCTAAAGCTCAACAGTCAATCACTTTGTAAACCACGGTTACTTAAATTTTAAATAAAGACAGTACCTGCTGGTACCGTTGGACAGCATTAGGCGCAGGGACTATCTGCAGCTGTTGGGGCCTCCATAAGAAGAGAACCTGTCCCCCTCCTCTGCCCCAGACAAAGGCTCATATCAGAATGACCAGTGCTGCCCAAAGAAGAAAGAAGATGCCGACCTCAGGTGGCTCTGAAACAATCGAGGGGTGATAGAAGTCTTGGGTGCCATTGAGGAATGCTTTCTTTTTGTTCACTTAAAGAAGGCAGAGGGGGCCGGAGCGATAGCCCAGCAGGTAGGGTGTTTGCCTTGCATACAGCCAGCCCATGCCGCCCAGGTTCGATCCCCGGCATCCCATATGGTCCCCCGAGCACCGCCAGGAGTAATTCCTGAGTGCAGAGCCAGGAGAAACCCCTGAGCATTGCTGGGTGTGACCCAAAAAGCAAAAAAAAAAAAAAAAGGCAGACTTTCAGGGGGGCAGTGCTGAAAAGGCTGCAGTAAGCCAAAGAAATTGGGAAAGCTCTGGCAACAGATCAACAGCTAATTCTGACTTGATAAATTCCCTAATCTGAAGTCAAACATTCTTGAGCAGCTCTGTTTTCCAGGATATTCCTAAAATTTTTCCTAAAAGCTTGCATTCAAATTTTCAGGGAAACTATTCGGATCAACAATCACCGTGTTCTGGGTCAAGGGCCAGGAATTGAAAATGGCCCTCATCCTCGGGTTTGAGAGGAATGTGACACTTGTTGGCAGTGCAGCTCAAGACAGGAAGCTGGGCCACCTGTGCAGTGGCAGAGGGGCAGCATTGACAGAGGTGCCACGGCCGAATGGGCACACCAAGGAATCACGGTCGCGGCAGATAAAGGCTTGCGAGGCTCCTGCACAAAGCCAGACTCATGGCCCTTTCCGCTGGTGATGCTCTTTGTCCCCGACACAAAGGGAGGGTCAACTTGTCCCTGACAGACTTGGTGACCTGCTGTCCCCATCTGCAGTGACAGGAAACGTTGTGGACCTGTACCTTGTTGCAGCTGCAGCACAAACAAAACCTGGGCGTTCTTAACTCACTTCACGGAGCGGAAACAATACCTGGGCGTCCTGGATTTACTTTCTGTTGGCATTGAGGCCCCATCAGACCCCACCTCCACCTTAGGGGTGTATCTAAACACAGTGCTGGGGACCATTGTCTTCGCTTTCTTTGCCACCTTAGAAAGACTTATCATTGCCTGATATTTTTCTACCATTATGATTCCTGCAATCCACAGGACAAGAATTTATATTTATAGAGAGACATTTTCCTTGAATGTTGCTGTTTTACTCAACTCTGGTTTGATTTCTAGGATACAGCCCTCTGAGCGGCACCAGGCATCACTTTTTAAAAATTTGTTATTATATCACCATGAGATATACAATTATAAATATGTTCATGTTTGGGTTTCAGTCATACAGTGTTCCAGCACCCACCCCTCCACCAGTGCCCACTTCCCACCACCAATGTTCCCTCATTCCCTCCCTCTACCCCCAGCCTTCCTCTATGGCAAGCACTTTGCCTCCTCTCTCTCTCTTTCTCTCTTTCTCTCTCTCTCTTTCTTCTCTTCTCTTCTCTTATACATTGTGATTTGCAATACATACATTTAGAGGTTATCATGTATATCCCTTTGCCTACATTCAATGCTCAGTTCTTGGTTGGTATTATCATTTCCAACAATTATTAGCACATCATTCCCTTCTCTGTCTTACCTAACTGACTCCCACACACTTACGGTAGATTTTACCCACTGATAAGACCTCCTGATCCATGTTTTGTCTGGTCTCGGATATTGGTATCATGCTACTTTTTATATCCAGCAAATAAACGCAGTAATTCTCTGTCTTCTTCCCCTCAAGGTGTTGCAGGTATGGCTGTGGTGCCTGGCTGCGCTGGCAGGTGGCAGACAGGAGACAAACTTGTCTAGACCCAGAGCTCTGCCCCTAGGCCCTGGATGGTTGATGGTCTGACATAGAAAAGGACTGGACCCCTGGGATGAACTCAGAACCACAGCATAGCCTGGCAAACTACCCGTGGTGTATTCAATATGCCAAAACCAGTAACAATAATGTCCCCCATTCCCAGTGAATGGAGACGTTACTGGCACCCTCTTGAGCAAATCGATGAACAATGGGAAGACAAGTGATACAAGTGATACATTCTATATCTGTCCTTTTCTGTCTGGATAATTTCACACCAGGCATACTCTTGAGCAGAGAGCAAGGAATAAGGAATAGCCCAGAGCACCACAGGGTCCACAGGGTGAGTCAAACCATCCATTATATATATTTATTAGAGAGAGAAAATGAGACTATATATAGACTTATATAATATATATCATATACTTGACCAAATTTTGCACTTCCATCATCACCAAGATGGTATGGATAACTAGTTATTTTTCCCAGATTTTCCTTCTTCAAAATTGAGATAAAATTTTAGTTCACTTGTGTCTCTCTTATATTCAAAGGCATAACCTATAAGTAAATGACTGAAGTTACTAGATCTTCTGTTTTTAAAAAATATAATGGAAACAGATATTTTAGTAATGAAATTCAAGACAGAAAAGATAGTACTGTGGGTAAGGCACTTGCTTTGCCTTTGGCCAACTCCAATTCAATCCCTGGTACCATATACATCCCTCAAAGCACTGACTGCCAGAAGAGATCCCTGAGCAAGAGTCAAGAATAAGCCGTAAAAACAACTGGGTGTGGCTCATAAACCAAAACAACAACAATAAAAATAATGGAAGCTCCCCATCACAACACTTACTTCCATTTTGACATCTTTGATTTCTATTTTAGGAAAGCATTCACTATAGTTCCTATCATAAACTACACAGTGTATCATTGATTTGACATTTCATCAGCTCAATCAAATTTTTTTCACTTCTTCACCCTGGCCATATTGAATGGTAGACTAGTGGGCATTTAAAGTTAATAAAATGTATGACTTGATTTATAGTCTACCGTGGTAAGTTTCTCCCACCTTTTTTCAAGGATAGATTTCCATCAGTGATTCTTAAAATGGGGTGAAAGACAAGAACCCTGAGTGGCATCTGGGATCATGTTAGAAGAAAAATTCTCAGCCTGGGATGAACCGAGTCACAAACACTCAGAATGAGACAAGAAAGTGTTTTTTAACAAGTTCTCAAGGAGCTGTGATTCCAGAGGAGATAAACTAAGCGTGTTCCCTGTGTTTATACATCTAAGGACAATTAAAGCCTATTAGAAAAGATACATGAAGTGATATTTGAGAAGTCCAAAAAAGTAGATCATAGTAGGAAGACCAGGGGAGAAGAATGTATTTGAACTCACACACACACACACACACACACACACACACACACACACATACCACAATGGGCTTTAACGCCAACTTAGACACAGAGCATTCCAAAACCTAGAAGTGAGAATCGTCAGCCTCAAAAGAAAGCCCTAGGAGAAGCCCTCAAGTTCTGCCTTGAGAAATAGGAAGGTGCCTAATTTTTCCTTTTCTCCATTCCTTTGTTTTCTAGCCTAAAGGTGAGAAGCCTTCACTTCTTCTCTGGTCAGAGGAAATACGCCTGCAATTGGGTTTGGCAAATCTCTCTCTCTCTCTCTCTCTCTCTCTCTCTCTCTCTCTCTCTCTCTCTCTCTCTCTGTTCTCTCTCTCTCCCTGTCCCTCTCTCTCTCCCACCCTTTATCTTGACCCCAGGTAGGGGAGCAGTTGTAGGAAGTGAGTGACAGTCTGTTAAGTTCATTGCATTGGCTAAAGAGTCACAAGGGGATCCCAGCAAACTGAATAACACTGGGACAATCCTGGAGAAGAAGGTGTTCGAGAAAATGACCATCTCCTCCTGGCTCACTCCTGAGCTGACCGGACCTAGTCGTATGCTCTCTTTAGCGACCAAACAATCAAATGTATCTCACCCTGCCCATGCCTCAAACTGGCAACTTGGCAGTATCTGCAGTTTACTAGCTCAGACTAGTAAACTGACATAGAGCATAAGACTTCCGAAAGGAAATTAATATGAATATCCCAATCCACAAAAGGCTGGTCCTAGCTTGCAGCTTGAACCCAGCAAGATCAATTACCTCCTATACCACCAAGAATATTTTAACAAAGACTTCATAATAGAATGCTGGAAAGGCCCAGAATAAAATCTAAAAACAACTGAGCATGCAAAAAATAAAAGAGGAAATATTGTGTGTGGAAAAGGCAATTCATAGATGCCAATCCTAAGACAACAGAGACACTTGTGATGCCTGGAAAACACTTTATAGTCATATAGAGAATTTAGAAATGACAAGCCCAATATTCGCGAATCACTAAGTATTTAATATAACCCAGTCAAGAAGACTTAGAGGAAGAGGCCAGAGAAGTCATAGAGAATTCAGATAAAAATGGCGCCCAGGAAGCCACTACAATGTGTAAGAGAAGGGAGAGAGAGAGAGAGAGAGAGAGAGAGAGAGAGAGAGAGAGAGAGAGAAGAAAAGGAATTTTGGAACACTGGTGGTGGGAAACGTGCACTGGTGGAGGGACGGGTGCTGGAACACTGCATGACTGAAACCCAACATGAACCACTTTGGAATTGTATATCCCACAGTGGTATAATAAAAAAATTTAAAATAAATAAATTAAAATAAAAGTCCCCCCAAAAAAATAAAAAGGAATGGCACCTAGGAAGACAGCAATCTCAGATGAGAAGAAAAGCTCAACTGGAATGAAGAACTGTTCAAAGGTAAACTTGGCTGACAACTGAAAAAATCCTGGAAGATTTAGCATCAGCTGGAGGATTTACCACCAGGTAATTTGTTCACAAGCACTGGAGGCAGAGTGGCAGGAAGAAGGCAGACTGACGGGGCTCATTAAGAGGCAGAGAAATGAAAATCATAGGTAGAAATTCCCTTGGAAGTCTGTGAGATACTTATGACAAAGTGCAGTTATTAAGGTAATAAGATATTCACACAAGAATAATCAAACACACCAATGGGATAAAATAGAAAGTTCAGGAGCAGCTCCCAACCATAACTTATGAAGCAACGGACACAGTGGGGCTGTGAGGAAAGAAAGCTCTTTCAATAAATGATGTCGAATCAGCTGGATATCCGCATGGGGGATCATTTGAGTTTGACTCACACCTCATACCGCACACACAGAAATCAATTTTATGTGGATCAGAGATCTAAGTGTGGAGGGCTAGCCTGTAAAGTGTCTGGAAGTTTATATTAAAGAATATAGAGTGACTTAGATCGGTGCTGATTTCTTAAACAGAGCACAAAAAGCCCTAATCATCAAGAAAAACATCAATAAATTTGACTAAAATAAGAACAAATGCCTCTGTCCACTGTAAGGCACATTTAAAGAGTGAAAGGGAAAACTCCAGAACAGAAAGAAGATATTTGCCAAGTGGACCTTAAACACGAGACGTGAACCAAGAATATATATGTCTTCAACATCAGATGTGTAAGGAGATATAGCCAAGTGACCAAAAAAATAGATTTGAAGACTTCATCTGATTGGTCATCAGAGTACAGATTAAAATCACTGATGTTGGGGCCAGAGCGATAGCCCAGTGGGTAGGGCGTTTGCCTTGCACGTGGCTGGCCCATGCTGGCCCGGGTTCGATCCCCGGCATCCCATATGGTCCCTACCACCAGGAGTAGTTCCTGAGTGCAGAGCCAGGAGAAACCCCTAAGCTTCGCCGGGTGTGACCCCCCCTCCCAAAAAAAAAAAGCAAAGAAAAAATAAAATCACTGATGTTTTTGATAATACATACCATGCATATGTATATGAAAAGTTAATATTAAAGTGATTGATAGGGTCAAAGAGATAGCACAGCAAGTAGAGGCTTGCCATGCATGCAGCTGACCCAGTTATGATTCCCCCAGAATCTTATATGGTCCCCCTGAGTATACCAGCAAAGTGATCCCTGAGTAACAAGCCAGGAGTAACGAGCTCTATTGGGTAGAGCTCAACCAGAAAAAACACTTTTTATTAAAATAAATGAATAAATTTACCAACAGCACCAGGGCTTCACCAGAATGTGGAGGAAACAGGATACTAGTACATTGCTAATGGGGAGTGTAAACTGGTACAGATTCTTTGGTCACTGGCTGGTAGTGTCAACTAAAGCGAAACATATATGGAATGTCACCAGCAACTGAACTTCAAGATCTAACTCCATCAGAAACACAACCACCAGAGACTAGTCTTTGGTGATTATTACTCTTGCTAGTATATGGTGATTATTGCTATTACTAGTCATAGCAATGGTATTTGTAACCTAAGCAGGCAACAACCCTAATGCCCACCAACAGTTCAATAAATCAATAAGTTGTGTCCATTCAAATAACAAAATAAATGCCCTTAGAGTAATTAAAAAACCCACTACTATATATGTGACAATACCAATGAATCACACACAATACTGAGAAGAAAAAAAAAGCCAGATGCAAGTGATATATTATGAGTCTCTTTATATGAAGTTCAAGATAGGCCAAATGTATGTTTGGTGCCAGAAATCAAGAGTCAAGACCTTTAGGTTAGAGACCATGTCTGGGAAGAGAACCAACACTGGGTAGGGAGGCGGTGATTCCGGAAGGTGGAAATACTCTGGATCTGCACCTGGGGGGTCAGTTCCACAAGTGCCTACACTCAGTGATAACTCAGTCATCTGGACGTGTCCTAGTTGCACTTGTCTCTTCAGTGGTACTCCTCTGAAAAGTCTACTTAAGCCTGATTGTGTACAGGAAGTCATAAACAGACAGAGAGAGCAATAAGGTTGAAAGAGGATTTTCTATTTGCAGGGACCAACGTAATACATAAAAACTACACTGCTGCCTTAAGAAGTTAATGGAGGCAGGGCCAGAGCGATAGCCCAGCGCGTAGGGCGTTTGCATTGCACGCGACTGGCCCATGCCGCCCAGGTTCGATCCCCAGCATCCCATATGGTCCCCGAACACCGCCAGGAGTAATTACTGAGTGCAGAGCCAGGAGAAACCCCTGAGCATTGCCGGGTGTGACCCCCCAAAAAATGAAGAAGAAGAAGTTAATGGAGGGGCCGGAGCGATAGTCCAGCAGGTAGGGCGTTTGCCTTGCACGCGGCCGGCCCATGCCGGCCTGAGGTCAATCCCCGACATCCCGTATGGTCCCCGGAGCACCGCCAGGAGTAATTTCTGAGTGCAGAGCCAGGAGAAACCTCTGAGCATTGTCGGGTGTGACCCAAAAAAGCAAAAAAAAAAAAAAAAAAGAAGAAGAAGAAGAAGGAGAAGGAGGAGGAGGAGGAGGGGGGGAGGGAGGAGGAGGAGGAGGAGGAGGAGGAGAAGGAGAAGGAGAAGGAGAAGGAGAAGGAGAAGGAGAAGGAGAAGGAGAAGGAGAAGGAGAAGGAGAAGGAGAAGGAGAAGGAGAAGGAGAAGGAGAAGGAGAAGGAGAAGGAGAAGGAGAAGGAGAAGGAGAAGGAGGAGAAGGAGAAGGAGAAGGAGAAGGAGAGAAGGAGAAGGAGAAGAAGAAGAAGAAGAAGAAGAAGAAGAAGAAGAAGAAGAAGAAGAAGAAGAAGAAGAAGAAGAAGAAGAAGAAGAAGAAGAAGAAGAAGAAGAAGAAGAAGAAGAAGAAGAAGAAGAAGAAGAAGAAGAAGAAGAAGAAGAAGAAGAAGAAGAAGAAGAAGAAGAAGAAGAAGAAGAAGAAGAAGAAGAAGAAGAAGAAGAAGAAGAAGAAGAAGAAGAAGAAGAAGAAGAAGAAGAAGAAGAAGAAGAAGAAGAAGAAGAAGAAGAAGAAGAAGAAGAAGAAGAAGAAGAAGAAGAAGAAGAAGAAGAAGAAGTTAATGGAGGGTCAGACAGATAGTCCAGTAGGTAGGGCACTTGCCTTGCACAGAGCTGACCTGGATTCAGTCCCCAGCATCCCATATGGTCCCTCAAGCCCAAGTGATTCCTGAGTTCAGAGCCAGGAGTAATCTCCGAGTACCTCCTAATATACTCCCAAAATATTAAGTAACGGAGATAGCAGGACATATACTCTGTGTGTGTGTGTGTGTGCCTTTTCAAAACTTTACCTACCTTTCAACCTTGCAGAGCAGGTAACTAACATTCTCCCTCATCAAAACTCTACCTTTTGAAGGAACTGCCCAGTCAGGGAGTCAACAATTATTTCCTTCACAGTCTTTCCTTGTCAACTCAGGACCGGAAGCTTGACTTTAGTAGGAATCCTACCATCACAGCCAACTATGTCCATCTTCTGAGAAGGAAATAGGCATTCCTGGTAGGGAGCGGCTACACCCCAGAAAGGTATCTGACCCCTCAGACACTGTGGAAGGTCCCTAGGCCCCAGGGCCACTGAGAAAGCAGCTCAGTATCGTGGGGAAATGCACAGCCCCATGAGTACCATTCCACCCCTCGGTTCTCACTGCCTCCTCCATGGAACCATCATTTCACAATCGCTGCTGCTTCATAGTCCTCTGGTAAAGAGACAGTAAGTCTGGCCAGGGACTCGGGAGACCACATATGTTAGTTCCTGTCCCCTTGGCCTTCCCCAGGGAAGCTGATGGTTCTCAGTGGAGAAAAGCAACCTTGTCCTGTGGAACTCTACCCTTGGATTCTGGACACAGTCCTGAAGCTCACACAGTGCCCTCGCTCAGCCACTGCCCAGGGACAGGAGAGCTAAGCCCCTTTCCTTTGCAGAGACCACTCCCCTGTATTTCTGTTTCTACAGAGTTTGGAGGTGTGTGTGTTTGTTTTCCCTTGATAGGCAAATTGGAAGAAGGGGAGCAGGGTGGAGAACAGCACAGCTAAAGAGTGTGTGTGTGTGTGAGAGTGTGTGTGTGTGTATGTGTGTTTGTACTTCAAGCTGCAGCTGTTCATGTCCCCAGCTGAATTTTAAAATGCCTCTACATTCATCAGCATCTTTGGAGGAAACTCCCAACCAACCACATATTTGAAACTCAGACACTCTGGCGGGGAAAAGAGGCAGAGAATTAGGAGAAGGTGGGAGAAGCGGACCCCCCAAATGTCCTCCTGAGCCAGTTCGCGCTGCCACTCCACTTCTGAGGATCTCTGGGAACTAGCACTCTCTCCCCGCTCTTAATGCCCCTGTCAATTTAATCCGGTGAACCAAGAGTTCTGGGCGGCTAGAGGGGTGCTTAAGCCAGCTTGATCTTCTAGCTCTGGTTCAAGGTCAAGAGGAGAAGAGTCAGGCCAGCTGAAGACATGGTGGATACAACAGGCCAACAGCTGGGTCCTGACTCATTGCAGGAGGTTTCCCCTTTGTGCCCACTATTTAACCCCTTTCCGGAGGGTAGAAGATGATTTAAAATGCTTTGTACGTGAAGCCAAAAAATAATACTAGGGGAAGGCACTTGCTTAGCATGGGCCAACCCTGGGACAGTCCCCGGCACTGCATGTGGTCCCCAGAGTACCAGCAGGAATGACCCTTGAGTACACAGCCAGGAGTAAAGCCAGAGCACTATCAGATGTGACCCCCTCCCCCAAACCAAAACTAGACAAATGAATAAACGAACAACTAAGCAATTCCTTTTGTGCGTGTGAGAAAGTTACCAATCTTCACATGCAAAACAAAACATGACTCTCAAAGGTCCCTTCCAACGTTGGCCCCGAGTCACCAAGGGGCAATAAAAGAAAATAGAGGGGCCAGAGCGATAGTACAATGGGGAGGGCATTTGCCTTGCATGCAGCCAATGCAGGTTCCATCCCCAGCATCCCATATGGTCCCCCAAGCACCGCCAGGAGTAATTCCCTGAGTGCAGAGCCAGGAGTAGCCCCCTGAGCATCAGTAGGTGTGACCCAAAAAAGCCAAAATTCCAAACAAATTTTTAAAAAATAGAAAATAGAAAAATCAAAAAAGAAATCTACTCTCCTTTCAAAACTAAAAAGCCTCAGAGACACATTACTGCCCCCTTCAATTAACTTGTGACCCCACCCCACCCCCGGCCACCATCCTTGCACAGGGTCCCAGCCCTGCCCCCATCTGGGAGGCCACAAATGGCCCCACTTCTCATCTGGATGCATATTTTGAGTATTTCACTACAATGGAGCGCTGACTCTTTGGAAAGAATCCAGGTTTGGGCCAAGGCAATAGTACAGCATGTAGGGTGTTTGCCTTGCAAACAGCCAAACTGGGTCCAATCCCCAGCATCACATGTGGTTCCCCAAAGCATCACCAGGGATAATTCCTGAGTGCTAAGCCAGAAGTAACCTCTGAAGGTCTCTAGTTGTGACCCCAAAAGCAAAACCATGAGCAACAACCAAGGGGGCAACTTGAGCAATAGTTTAACATGTCGGGCATTTGCCTTGCAAGTGACTGAACTGGGTTAATCCCTGGCATCCTATACATCCTATATGGTCCCCTTAAACAGTGCCAGACTTTCAATTCTGGGCTTGTGACAGGGTTCTTCCCCCCATTAGAAAGGATTGGTTGTCTTATTCACAGGGCCACTGTGCCAACTGCAAACAACTGTGCTTTTTTTTTTTGGGCAGACTTTCTAAGTGGTGTCCAAGGGTGACAGACATGGGGCAGAGCTGCTACTTGTTCTCCCTGTGCCCAGCCGCTCACAAGGTGCCCAGGAGGGATGGCGGGTTCTAGCCCTGGCCCGCCACTCCAGCAGAGCCTTGCAACAAGCCAGACGACACCCCACTCCATGAGGGCCTCCATTTTCCACATCCAGACTTCTCTCTCGTCAGAACTCCACCCAGCAGACCAGCCTATCACAGTCCGGCTCATCGAGATCCACCCTGCTGCAGTCTTTTTTAATTCAGCCCAGGAATGCTGATCCAGAGACAGACATGGGGCAGAGCTGCTACTTGCTCTCCCTGTGCCCAGCCGCTCACAAGGTGTCCAGGAGGGATGGCGGGTTCTAGCCCTGGCCCGCCACCCCAGCAGAGCCTTGCAACAAGCCAGACGACCCCCCCACTCCATGAGGGCCTCCATTTTCCACATCTGGACTTCTCTCTCATCAGAACTCCACCCAGGGACCAGCCTATCACAGTCCGGCTCACGCGGCCGCTTGCGGCTGTGCGGTTCATCAATAAATGCTGGACTTTTTGTAGATGACTCTTGTAGATGACTACAAGAGTATGCTACCTGCACGGCAGAGCCTGGCAAGCTACCCGTGTTGTATTTGATATGCCAAGTACCAGTAACAATTATAGACCTCATTCCGGAATGGATTGAGGCTCTTTATGTTCCTGGAGCAAGCAGATGCCCTTGGGCTCTACTAGCATGAGACAGGACATATGGAGATGTTACTGGGGCCCGCTCGAGCAAATCGATGATGAACGGGAAGACAGTGATACAGTGATACAGTGAAACAGTGCCAGAAGTGATTCCTGAGCATAGAGCCAGGAGTAACTCCTGAGCACCCCCAGGCATGACCCCAAAGCCCAAAAGAAAGAAAAGACAGAACCAAGTCTAAAGGGCAGGGAGGCTGCTCCAGTTCTCAGCTCTCAGAAGCAAAGGGAATTATGTAGACAGCTCTGCCAGGGGTGCTGTCTGTGCTGGTCAGTCCTGAGCTTCTCCTGGGGAGACTTTGGTTGCCGCTGGGGTGCAGCCCCGCTCAGCAGGGCGAGGGCCGGCCAGTCTCCATCCTGATTGACTTCCCGAGACCGCATTCCCCAGCCCGAAGGTTATTCCCCACAGCAGCCGAAGGGACCTGGCGATGCGAGAAAAGCCCAGACAGGAAGTAACAAGGAGCAGATTCAACCTGGAAAAATGTAGCGTTTGCATCTGGGGATGAATAATCAGAAACACAAATACTCAGGTGGGAGGGGAGATGGCTGGAACAGGAAGCAGCCAGACAGCATTTGGACAGAAGCTTGCAACGTGATCTGGTGACAGAGAAATTGCTGGGGAACTCACGCGCTGCATGCACGGGAGGTGAGAGCCCACCGCGAGCAAGGACGGAACAGGGGCGGGGTGCAGCAGCTGTGCCTCGCCTCCCTCGAGGTCAGGGCGCCGTGGATGAGGGGTTGGAGATGGCAAGAAGAGAGGATCCAGGCACACTCGAGGAAGAACACCAGGGAAGGAGGGACTGAAAGACAGAGGCCCTGCTGGGAGGTGCTGGATACCCAGAAAGGCTGTCCCCAGAGCGGGCGGGAAAAGCGCCGGAACATTTCACACAGTTCTGCTGGAAACCTGGAGGAAACAGCAAGTTGGACTGTCTGTCCAGACCCCAGGAGACAGAAGCTGGGGGAGCCCAAAGCAACCGGAAATTCTGCAAGTGGAATTCCAGAGTCCCAGGGCCTGTCTCAAAGATGAGGGAAGAGATAGGAGGTGCCAGCACCGTCCTCCTCTTCCTCCCCTTCCTCCCTCATCTTCTTCATCCTCTTCCTCCTCTTCCCTCCTCTTATTCTTCCTCCTCCCTCTTCCTCCTCTTCTTCCTTCTTCTTCCTTCCTCCTCTTCCTTCCTCTCTCCTTCCCTTCCTCCTCCTCCCTTTTTTCTCCTCTTCCTCCTCCTCTTCCTCCTCTTCCTCCTTCTTCCCTTCTTCCTCCTCCTTTTCTTTCCTCCTCCTTCTTCCCTTCCCTCCTCCTCCCTTTTCTCCTCTTCCTCCTCTCTCCCTCCTCTTCCTCCTCTCCTTCTCTTCCTCCTCCTCATCAGGCCCATGAGGAGGACACTTTCCAGTCCCCTTGGGCTCAATCACTGAGGACATGGAAACCTCAAAATGAGGCTCGGGGAGACAGCCCCACGCACATTTGACCCAGCGGGGCCAATCAAGGCGCACGCACCGCCTGACCTGCGCCTTCACCAACATGTGCCCGCTCTGTGGGGATTTAGATTAGACCTCAAGAAGAACTTCCCTCCTGAGTGTCAGCCTATGGCACCAGCAACCGCTCACAGCAGTCCTGCCCTCCTTCCCTTCGGGGGACTCAACGGCTAGATTGTGCTTCTATGGTAAAGACAGCTTTACCTTCGCCAATGAAAGCGCCACAAGAATGGACAGCAATGCTTTGCTGCCAACGAAACTGAAAGTGGGAATCACCGTTAGAAAGTAGATCAGGGCGGGGAAGTAGCACAGGGCTACAGTGCTTGCCTTACAGGAGGTCAACTGAATTTGATCCCGGCTTCACATAGGCTCCGCTGAGCCTGGACTAATTCCTGAGCACAGAGCCAGGAGTAAGCTCTGAGCATTACTGGGAAAAGGAAGAAATGAAGGAAAAAAGAAAAAAAGAGAGGGAGGGAGGGAAAGTAGGAAAGAAGGAGGAAAAAGGGGAAGGAAGGAAGGAAGGAAGGAAGGAAGGAAGGAAGGAAGGAAGGAAGGAAGGAAGGAAGAAGGAAAGGAGGTAGGGAGGGAGGTAAGGAGGGGAGGGACGGAGGGACGGAGGGACGGAGGGTGAAAAAGAGAAAATATCAATGAGGCCGAATGAGGCCAAGTCTCCTAATTCAAAAGGACTCACTGTAGCAAGCTTATTAATAAATTTTAAACCGATCACCCTTTCCTTCTGTGCCCATAATGACCTGAGGCAGATGGAAAGGACAACTGGCCCCTTGGCGTCACATCTCTAGGCCAGAAGCTTCCAATCCACTGGTTCTCTCCTATAACCCCAGGACACAGAAAATAATAATCAGATGAGCATTTTTTGGTTTGTTTTGTGGCCACACTCAATGGTGCTTGTGGGTCACTCCTAATGGTGATCAGGGAACCATATGGTGCCAGGATTTGAAGCTGGGCCTCCAGTATGATCTCCCCACTGAGCCATCTCTTTGACCCCCAGATGGACATTTCAAAAACAGGGGTGGGCTGTTGCAGGCTAGACCTCCTACTCAGGCAGGGCACACATGTAAGAAAAACTGTCCACAGGCCCACAAGTACCAAGTTCTCTGTGATTTACTCAAGTCCTTCTGAGGGCCATTCAGCATTCTGAGGAAGGATCTGATCTGGGGTTTCAGGAGACCTTTCCAGAGACTCCCCGAAGAAAAACAGCGTTATTGTTTTGGGTTTGGGGGTCACACCTAGTGGTTGTCAGGACTTACTCTTGGCTCTGTGCTCAGGAATCACTCCTGGCAGGGTCCAGGGGCCATATGGGGTCCCGGGGAATTGAATCCAGGTCAGCCATGTGCAAGCCAGAGCCCCGCCCCTGTGCTAGAGCTCCAGCCCCGGAAATAGCAGTTATTTGTAAGGAGGCACTCCAGGCCATCTGGGAAGGGGCAGGTGTTGAAGAGTCCCCGCAGGTCCAGGAAGCGAGGCCAGGAGAGGAACAAGGAGCGATTCATGGGAAAGTGCTTCTCATTTAGACACACATCAGCCAAGAGACCAGAAAGGCAAATGCGCTTCAGGGAACCTTTGGACCTAAGGCTCAGGAACTGGTCAAGTAGCTCCTATGAAGCCTTTGCCATATCCCCGGGCTCCATTCCAGGATTCTGACATCTGTGACCTCATCTACTCATATCTTTGCCTGACAAGACTATGAATTCTTCCTCGAAATCACTCCAACAGATCAGATGAGAAAGCCAAAGTGATAGGAGGCATTGTACCATTTGTCCAAGATTGTCATGACGGAGGCATTGTACCATTTGTCCAAGGCTGTCATCACTTAGGCAGGGATGGGGACCGTTTATGCTGCCAAGAGCCATGTCAATGTTTGTAACATCATGCACCGGCCATGCAAGACAGGCAGACAAGCCGCAGAAAGCCAGTGAAAAGCCTACGTGTCCATCCCATCACGCAGCAGGGCAAGACCACAGGGCCTTACATGGCCAGTGGGCCTGACCTTCCCCAACCCTGCGAGTGAGCTGGGTGCCTGAACGGGATCCTGACATTGACACCAGCACTTTTCTTCAAGAACATCTTCTTTTCCTGCCCCACTTGGCTCTCATCTGCAAAGCAAGACATTTGGGATGGATACAGACCAATGGAGGTAGACAGCAAGGACATTCTCAGCCATCACCCAGCCTGAAAGAGACGTGGTGACACGCCTCGGAGTTCGTGCTGCGGTCTTTGGAGGGAATTTCAGGGCTGGGAGGAAACGTAGTGAGACACAGGGTCTCTGTCTCAGTCTGCCTGGCTAAGGCTAAGAGGAAGGACTGTTCAGCAGAAACGACACCTACTGTGGGAACTTGTAAGAGCAATGATTTACCCTCCCTGAGTTAACCCCACGGGTAATACACCTACACATTTATTGATTGGAGGAGAGGGAAGGCAGCCTGCAAGACCCCCCAAGAAACAATCAGCCTGCATTCTCCATTCCTCACGGACCACCCCAGAAGGGTTACAGTCTCCCCCTCGTCTTCTCCCCATTTACCAGACCAGAACAGCATGTAAGGGACATATCCCACGCCATGGGTTGCCAGGTGTTAGAGGTGAGGTGAGAGGGTACCCTGTGGGGAAAAGGCAAGAGCCCAATGCCTTGTAATTTTCAGCTCCCTGACCACTGGCCATTGCCCAATCACTGTCACTGTCACTGTCTTCCCATTCATCTTCGATTTGCTCGAGCGGGCACCAGTAACACCTCCATATGACCTGTCTCATGCAAGTAGAGCCCAAGGGAACCTGCTTGCTCCAGGAACATAAAGAGCCTCAAACCATTCCATCAGGTCATGGGAATGAAGTCTATAATTGTTACTGGTATCTGGCATATCAAATACAACACGGGTAGCTTTCCAGGCTCTGCCGTAAGCGGGTAGCATACTCTTGTAGTCATCTCAAAATCCAGCATTTATTGATGAACCGCACGGCCACTTGTGCATAGATAATGAAAACTATATAACTGACACAACAGTAACTCACTATAAATCAATATAGTGATTTAATCAATATAGTGGTTTAAGCTTGTGTTTGGCCATTGCCCAAACACAAGCTTAAACCCCCAATTCAAAGGCAGCTACTGCCAAGCAGGTGAGGCAGATGGAAGGGGTCGAGATGAACGACAGGAGAGTAGCTGTCAAGGGATTGGGCAGACTTGGGGAAGCCACATAAGTACAAGGTCATTGTCCACCACCTTGGATACACCCCAAAGGGGCAGCCCTGCCCTGCTGCTCACCAGGGCTTGCAGCTCCCCTCTAGACACCCCACAGCACCTGAGTGCTGTCCAAATCCCGACTGATTCTTGCATTGTCATCCCCAGCCTTGCCCCTCCTGGGAGGCCCCACTGTCGCCTCTTATGGCTGCCCGCTGGCTCCAGATCCTCCCTGAGTCTCAGGGCTGCTGCAGAGCAGATTGATTCTCACCACAAACACAGCCCAGAGGGTAATTAAAAAGAATCTATAGGGATTCCACCATTCCCCAACTCAGGACCTCCCACCCGGCCGGGAAGCAGAGTGGTCAGAGCAGAGATAAAGCAGAGAAGAAAATTCTAGTCCAGTGTCATCTCTGCTCTGCTCCTGATTTTTGCTGCTGACAATCACCGAGGACAGGAGTGATTGTCAAAGGGGGAGCAGTAGGGGCTCCCCCTTTGCTGTACCAAGCTCAGAAAGCAGTAGGGGAGTCACCAGAGAGGCAAGAAACTGGGGCAGTGGAGACCGCAGGCTACAGGCTTTTGATGTTTCTTTTTGACTCCAGTGAGGTGACCACATGAATATACTTAACAGAAGTTGATATTTCATGCAGGTCAACTTAAGGATTGGATGTGTGACACGTACCATCCCAACAAATCACTACAAAAGCAGCAGGGAAGGGGCACAGGGAGGGAAGGATCCAGAATGTGATTGCCCCCAAAAAAGGAAGGAGAAATTAAGAGGTCCCAGCCACCCCAGGAGATTTCCTGCAACTGGATGCTAGGAGGGTCCTACTGCCAGCCCACCGCCAGAATTGGGCCACACTCAGGGAGCAGCAGGTCACGACCTCCTGGCTAGGGGAAATTGATCTCTGTGTGGCGGTGCTGGTGGTGCTGAGGCTGGAGGTCCCGGGAGGTGGGACCTGGGAAATCACCTTCACACCTTCAGAGTCACTCATGCAAGTTCTGTGTATTCTGTCCTGAACCCCACCCCTGAAGAACAGTCTATTTATTGTGGAGAGTTACTCGGCCTAAACACAAGTATCCCCTAGTCTATAACAGAGCCATTAGCCAATAGGACCAACTAAAACAAAGGAAAGAAGAGCGACAGAGTGAGAAGGGGAGGGATGGAGAGACTGGAAGGATGGACGGGAAAGGCTGAGAGGCTCCAGGATTTAGCCTGACTCCAGCAAGGCATTAACATGATCTCAACAGTAACCACATCACAGGCTCTGAGACTTCAAGCTCCCTGTTCTCTCTCCCACTTCCTGCCCACACCCTCCCCATTCCTCTCCTCAAGTGGGAGGCTCTGAGGGGTCTGCAGAGTCCTCCCATGTCTGGAAGGAGATGGGAGAATACAGGTGCAGCTGGAGAAGAAAGTGAGAGAGAGGGTGCCAGTGAAGAAAGGGCGGAACTAGGGTCCAGAGGACCCGGATGCTGGCAGAGGACATGAGATAGGTGTGGGGAAGATGTCTCGCCATCACTTGAGTCTTCCCTGCCAAGCCCAAGTCTCAGGGTTCTCTCCCTCCCCTGCTCTCAGGTTCTTCTGTTTTGCTTTGATTTGTTTTGTTTTCATTTGGGGTCACATCTGGCGATGCTCAGGGGTTAGTTACTCCTGGCTCTGCACTCAGGAATTATTCCTGGCAATGCTCAAGGGACCATATGGGATGCCGGGAATTGAACCCATGTCAACCTCGTGCAAGCAAATACTCTCCCCACTGTAATATCACTCTGACCCCTCTAGACACCCCACAGCACCTGAGTGCTGTCCAAATTGTCTCTGGAACACTGGACATTTGAAATCCACTTGGCAACCAGTGTTGAGTCCTAATATGCACTAGACATGTGAAAAAAACAAGCAAATATGGAGCCAGAATGATAGTACAGCAGGTAAAGCATTGGACACAGCCGACCCAATCCTGAATTCAATTCCCAGCATTACTCTTCATACTGCCAGAGAAATTCTTGAGTGCACAAACAGGAGTAACCCCTGAGCATCACCAGGTGTGGCCAAAATAAAAAAGAAAGAAAGGAAGGAAGGAAGGAAGGAGGGAAGGAGGGAGGAAGGAAGGAAGGAAGGAAGGAAAGAAAGAAAGAAAGAAGGAAGGAAGGAAGGAAGGAAGGAAGGAAGGAAGGAAGGAAGGAAGGAAGGAAGGAAGGAAGGAAGGAAGGAAGGAAGGAAGGAAGGAAGGAAGGAAGGAAGGAAGGAAGGAAGGAAGGAAGGAAGGAAGGAAGGAAGGAAGGAAGGAAGGAAGGAAGGAAGGAAGGAAGGAAGGAAGGAAGGAAGGAAAGAAAGAAAGGAAAGAAAGAAAAAAGAAAAAACAAGCAAACGCAAATGCTTATTCTCAGACTCTAAACTCTCTCTGAGGTCAAGTCACGCTCCAAGGGGTGCTATTGGGTGAAGCTCCCCCAAAAATAAAAGGAGGCACATAAGATTCTGGATAGATACAATAAGGTACCAAAACTTTTTTTCATAATGAGAGAGTCCTTTTTTCCATTATCCTACAGAGATAAAACTCCATTTTGCTGCCAATATGGCTTTAGCCTCTCTGACACTCGCCAAGCTTCTTAACAGAGTGAGGAGGCTCCTGGCTTGGACCTGTGTGACCAACCACATCCAGCTGGGAAAGACTGATGCTAATTTGTTTCTGATATGGCCTATTTGGGTAGTTCTTGTCGATTGGGGGCCAGTGGTCTTGATTGTTCATGGATGATATTGATATACTTTTCCCTTTCCAAATCAATTTCAGGATTGGAAATGTAGTACACAAGCTAAGGTGTTTCCCCTTTTATGTAGCCGACCCTAATCCCATCCCTAGCACCAAATGGTTCCCTGCACACCAGACACTACCAGACAAGTTCTCACCTCCAATGCTAAAGAGAACTTCATTTTAGGAGTCTGAGAGATAACTCCGAAGGGCTGGAGCAGATGCTTTGCATGTGTTAGGACCCAAGTTCAATCCCTGGCACTGCTGGGTGTGGTACTGAAGGTCCCCAAGCACCACTGGGTCCAAGCGGCATTGCATCAGTGGGCCTGAGCATTAAGTGATCCAGCCAAGTTGGCCAGCTATCACAGGAAGTGACCTGCTAGGTCTCCTGAATGAACCATCCCCACCTCCACCACTACCGTTTTTCTGCTCATTCTGCTGTCTGCCTGCCTGGTAGTCCGAGTGCACAAACTACTCACCATCCTTTGCCCATGGAAAGGGGAAGAGCTGTATGTTCATGAATGTCATGAATGTCCCAGAAGGCAGGGTCTTGTAGTCCCCGGGGGTTGGGAGAAAAACATCAGACCACAGTGCTCCAAGCAGATCCCTTTACAAACACCCTGAACATACCAACATGCTTAACTACATTCTAACTAGAACAGTAGCAGCACATCCTAGTACAAGAACCCAGCAAGTGAGCAACTAGAAAGCTCAGCCTCAATGATGTTGTTGGTGAAGGCTGATTGGCCAGGACTTGGCTATCAGTCACCTGATATCTCTCACCCTCAACAAGCTCTAAAAGACAAGGTGAAAGGCCTCAGGCTGGAGAGAGAGTACACAGTAAGACCTAGCACAGAGCTGACCCCAGTTCTATTGCCAGCACCAGGGATGTTCCCCAAGCATCACCAGGAGTGAGTTCTGAGTACAGATTCAGATGAGAGGAGGAGGAGGAGGAGGAAGAGTAAAAGATGAGAAAGAGAAGAGCTTCCAAAGGGTTAATGAAAGTATGTGTAATGTCAGAAGAATTTTAATTGATAAAACAATCGCAATCAAATTTAACCAGATCAACTTCCCAGCATGCTGGGAAAATAGGACACAGTCTTTTATTTCAGCACAAACTATCTCCTTCTTGTTCTTGACAAACCAGACATATCATTTGAAAATCCCTGATTAAGGTCAACCTTCCACTTCTTATATGGGCATGCCAACATTCAGAAGGAACCCCCCTCATTGTGACAGAACCAGAACCAATTCATCCCTCTCTCCTCTCTATTTCCTTCCTAGGTTTGAACTGATACACTAAAACCCACTGCAACTGTACTCAGGCAGCGACACAAATCACAATTGTTGGGGGGGTGGCCCTGTCTGCTGTTCCTTCCTGGCTCCTAGTGAGACTGCCATTCATAGCCTGAGGCTTCCCCCAGATTTGAAGGTTGTGTTGAGGGATTGACAGTCTTCTGGCTAACAGAACCCTAGGATAGTTGGATTCTATCTATAGATAGTTCTCAGATTGTGCTAAGGCATTTGCTTTGGTCATGGTCAGCTCTGGTTCAACCTCTGGCACCCCATGCAGTCCTCCATGCACCACCAGGGGCTATACTTGAGCACAGAGCCAGTAGTAAGCCTTGGGTACTACCTGGTGTGGCCCCCCATATCCCAAATAATCCACTGAAAGATTGCATTTCCTCAAACAACCTTGGCCCATCCCTCTTCTCACTGTTGCTCTCAGTTGGAATGAACAGGAAGGATCAGGAAGGACCCCAAGTGCCCTCCCCAGTCTTTAAAGTGAGGGCTGGGGGGAGGGGGTGCTTGTGAACCCACCACAACACAGGCAAGCACAGAGAAAAGAGCGCGAGGAGAAACAGAGGTGACTCAGACATACCTACTCTCACCCTAGTCCACACTAGGGGCAGAGTAGTCACAGGATTGAAGAACTGTCCCCATAAACAGCCCGCTAACAAGAAAGAAACAATTAAACAGAGCACTAACAAGAGAGGCGTAAGTAGAGAGCCTACCTACTAACAATAGGGAGACAAGTTCGGTCCGGTCCACTGTAAAAGAGACAAGATTGATGGAGATTGCAAGATTGCCAAAAGTGAGCTCTGAGTACAGCTTGATATAAGGGGAGGTGGGGAGTAGAAGTAGTAGTAGTAGTAGGAGGAGGAGGAGGAGGAGGGAGGAGGAGGAGGAGAAGGAGGAGGAGGAGGAAAAGGAGGAGAAGGAGGAGGAGAAGGAGGAGGAAGAGGAGGAAGAGGAGGAGGAGGAGGAGAAGGAGGAGGAAGAGGAGGAAGAGGAGGAGGAAGAGGAGGAGGAAGAGGAAAAGGAAGAGGAGGAGGAGGAGGAGGGAGGAGGAGGAGGAGGAGGAGGAGGAGGAGGAGGAGGAAAGAGAGCTTAGTGATGAGAGGAGTGGAAGTTTGGTCAGGATAAGTGGAGTAGAGCACCAGTCTTCTGCTTAGGTAAATCTGCTCTGCTTAGAGTTAGGGGTGCACATGAGTAGTTGAATACTATGGTGAAAATGCATAAAAGGAGAATCTGCCTGATGCTTGGGGACTTTCTGACCCCTTTGGCTTGGGAACCCTAACCACTGAGCTCTAACAAATCTGTCTTCGGAGCTCTCTATGCTGGGGCTCTGTGTGTCTGTGGTGCAGTGACCTAACAGCACTCTCGGGCCAAAAGGCTGAGTTGGGCCAGGCAGATCCTTGTGCTTAGCTTCGACGGTGGAACAGGACAAATCAACTGTAGAAATGACAGCTGCCCTGTGTTTCGGGGGCAGACACCAGGCGAGGGCCCAGAGAGAGGCACACCTCAGTCGCCTCCACGCTGTTCAGCCATTCCCCCATTGTCACCAGACAGGGCCCCTTCCTCTTACAACTGGGACAATGGCCACACCACCACTGGGTGACAGCCATGAAGAAAAATCACCATCTAGATTTACTTGGACAGGAGTCAGGGCGAGGTCGGGGCACAGACCTTAGTAACCCACAAAGTTCCAAATCCTACCCACTGGGGCCAGCTCCCAGGGCTCTGATTTCTGATGGAAGAACAAAAGGTCTCTGGCTGCCTCAGGGCACCTCCGCTGAGAATAGGAGCATTACTCTTTTAATTAAAATCTCTTTGAAAAAGGAAATTGGCATTTACTGGGTTGGGAGGGTGGGGTTATAGGTTTAATTTTTCAAGGGGACCCTGACACGCCCTCCTAGCTTCTCTCTGTAGCCCCACCCCAGGCTGCCTCTAGGTCCCCCACCCATCTCAGAAACCCCTAGGCCTGCTGTGGCTCCACTCCAGGGAGTGCTGGGCTACTTTGTTGTGATCCTGGTGATCCCTAGGGGGGAGGAAAGAGATGCAGGTGAGAAGCCCCAGGCTTCAGCATGCTGGAGGCTGTATGGGGCCAGAAGCACAGGAACAGCCCCAAAGCCAGAGGGAAATCATGACTTTTCCCCAGTCATTAGCACCCAGAACAGCCCAGGGAAAGCTCCGTCACTCAGGAGAACAGAATGGTGCTAAGAAACAGCGTCAAGAAACAGCACCAGGGAAAAGGGGTACAGGCAGACAGTACAGTAGACTGACTGGGTGCTTGCTTAGCAGCTGACAGTGGCTGGATCCCAGGCACCCACGTGGTCCTGACCACTAGCAAGTGTGGCTAAAAACTAAAAGAAGAAAAAAGGGGAAAAGAAAACAAATTGCAGTGAGGTAACCCACGACTTAAAGCCTGAGCTGCGCAGGAGGAAGAGAGCGGCATGGAATGCCTTCAAGAGAATCGAAGAACTAGCTAAAAAGGATAAAGAACCTCCGGCTCCAGGCACATCTCTTCCAGTCCACTGTTCTCCCTGCATTAACATATGCCTCAGAGACCTGGGCTCTACAAAAGCAAGATGAGAATGCTATTCAGGTCTCCCAGAGAGGAATCAAAAGAGTTTTGCTTGGAATATCACGCCTCACTCAAGTGAGAGAAGGAATCCAAAGCTCCGGCCTTTGTCGCTGTTCCAGAATCAGGGATGCTGTCTCGTTTGCCAAGGCATCGAAAATCAGATGGGCTGGACATGTAATGCGATTTGGAGATGACTGCTGGACTAGAGCAGACTGGATCCCACGGGATGTCAAAAGATCACGTGGCAGCCCACCTACAAGATGGTCAGACTTCTTCGTCAAGACCCTGAAGAAACGGTTTGAGGCTCTTTGTATTCCTGAAGCAACCAGATGCCATTGGGCTACACTGGCACATGATAGAATCAAATGGAAATGTTACTGGAGCCCGCTCGAGCAAATCGATTAATAACAGGATGTCAAGTGATCAAGTGAACCCACAGATGGGCCTCCCTGCCTCCATTCTCCGGCCATTCCTTAGGATGCAGACCCCGACCCCTGTAACCAGCAGTTAACTATTGAGTTCTGCCATGGACCCACAGATCCCAGGCCCCACTTATCCAAATACATCACTCCCTCACTCCTTCACTCCCCTCCCTCACGCCAGCAGCTGCCCTCTGCTCAGTGCTCCCACCCAAGAAAATGACAGGACGACCAATTGGGGTGGAGGGTAGGGGAGAACAATGTCACCCTAAAAGCCAAGGAGCAAAAGTTCCCCAAGAGTACAGGAATATCTAAAGTACCAGAGTTCTCCAGCAAAGCAAGATTCAGGAGGGTTGTTGCCATTGTTTTTGTTTTTTCTTTTGATTGTTTATGTTTGGGAGCCATCCCTAGCTGTGCTCAGGGCTTATTCCTAGCTCTGTGCCCAGACTTAATTCCTGGAAGTGCTGGGGACCATATGTTGTACTGGGCATCGGCGGGATGCAAGGCAAATACCCTCACCCCCAGACTATGTCTGGCTCCAAGATTTGGGGATCTTAAGAATAGAATCAGGAGCATTGGGGTGATAATACAGCAGGTTGGGTACTTGCCTTGCATGCAGCTGACTCAGATTTGATCCTCACATCCCATAGGGTCCTCAGAGCACCACCAAGAGTGAAGCCTGATAAAGAGTCAGGGACAGCCCTGAGTACAGCTGGGTGTGGCCCATAAACAGAGAGAGAGAGAGAGAGAGAGAGAGAGAGAGAGAGAGAGAGAGACAGAAGCAGGTGTGACACGCACTCTCCCAGAGCTGAGAAGGCCGGGGTAGGTCTGCATATAGAATCTGCAGGAGTTGCAGTGATCCCTGCACCATGCCAGGTGTCCTGGTGGGACAATGGTCACTCAAGGCTAACCTGACACTACAGGGAGGACAGAGCCACTCCTGAGCGGTAAATCCTGGCTGCTGGTTCCCTATTCTGATAGCCACACAGTCCCTTAAGAGAGGACAAGTGTGCCTATAGCACCCCTTTGGGTGGCTGGTGCTGGCTCCCCCTTAAGTACAGCAGGAGAAGTTGCAGCCACGCCTGCCAGGCAGAGTTCTCTTGCCAAGCCACAGACCTTAAAAGATCTGAGCTCAGATCCCAGCCCTGCACTCAGCAGGGTCACTGCAGGGTCCCTCTAACCCTTCTGAACCTGTTTCCTCCTCCTTTTATTCAAAGATGGGAAGAGTCATCTTGGAGCCCAGAGCACAGACCCCACTCAATAGATGAGCCCTCAGGAAAGTTCGTTTCCTTCCTTTAAAACACTCATTAAATCAACAGCCAGAGTGATAGTACAGTGGGGAGGGCATTTTCCTTGCATGCAGCTGACCCAGATTCGGTTGCAGGCCATATGGTTCCGCCAAGCACTGCCAGGACTAATTCCCAACGGCAGAGTCAGGAGTAAGCCCTGAATACCATGTAGCGGTGCCAAAACACAGAAGAAAAAAACACCATTTATTAAATCAGAACAATTTCTCCAAGTCACCCCACCTCCATCCTAAGGCCTGGGTTTCATCTGATAAATGACAACTTTTTCTGGAGGGGCCAAGAAATAGTACAGGGGTTTTGTTGCATGCAGCAGACTGGTTTAATTGCTGGCACTGCCTAGGGCCCCCTGAGCTCCACCAGGAGTGATTCCCTGAGCACAGAGTCCAGGAGTAAGCCCTGACTGAGTACTGTCGGGTGTAACCCAAGCCCCTCTTCCTGCCAAAATAAAAACCTCTTCCTGGAAAGAAAGTGGAAAAAAAGACGAGAGAAGGCAAAGAGCAGTGGCACTTGCTCCAGTGGTCTCTGCAGTTCGTCTCTTTGTGCTCAGCTAGTCAGGGCAGGCAGTTCGCAGTTCGATGCAAAGACCTGAGGATGTGATGCTCTTGGAGAATAACTAAGGCCACACTGGGGGCTACTCTGGCCACCCCAGCAGTGCTGTAGGCCTCTGGCACTACACCCAACAGTATTCAGGGACTGCATCTAACCAGGTAATGCCAGGATCAGACCCCAGTTACGCACATGTTGGGCATATACCCTAATCTCTGTATGTCTGTTGCCCATCCCTGGAATTTGTGCTTTGACAGGCAGTGCTCAAGAACTCCTTGAGCCATACCCAGTGGAGGTGAAGTCAGGCAGGGCGTGTGGTTTCTGGATCAAATCTGGGCTAGGTCTGTGCTCCACGCCTGTGAGCTGTCTCCCCAGAGCTGGCTTCTGGCTTTGAGAAAGTTCAGACACAGTTTGCTTTTCCTGACCCACAAGGAGCCCCACTAGGTCATGACATTCTCCTGTCACTGTGGTCCCATGGCCAGTTCCTAGGGCTCAGAGCAGTGAATGGATGATGAGACAAAGGTGCAATCACTACCAGGATATTCTGCCTGCGGTTCTGATCACTGAATCTCTGGGCTACTGACTGATGCCTTGTGAAGAAGATGGAGACCTGGTGCTGACCAGGCACCGCAGAGAGGCCAGGGTCCAAAGAGTGAGGGGGTCAGGGAGGACTCAGGCCTCTGCGGGATGGGTATCTCCTTCCTACAGAGAGAAGGAATTTGTTCATTGCATTCCAGCCTGGGATGGTCCAGGAGGAAGGAGATGGGGCTTCTCCCAGCTGGCCTGACTCAGCCAAAAACAGCCTGCAGACCAGCTGGTGATGGCCGGCCACACTAAACAGAAGCAGCTTCTGCTCTGGGAGATCCTGACCCCAGGACAGCCAGTCCCAAGCTGGATGTAAGATGTTTCTCCTTGCCCTGTCTAGCTGATGCAACCGCCCACAGACATGAAATGGGAGGCCTGTGCTAGTTGCAATCTCAAGGCCAAGGGTTGGGAAAAGGTCTTTCACCTAAGCTCATCAATATCTTCCAGACTTACTAAGTGACTGGCACGGGGCCTAAAGTCAGGGGTCCCCGACCCCACCACGGCCCCAACACCCTCACACATGTGAGTCCCTGCCTCCATGCTTCCAGCTTGGTTTTTCAGTGTGTGTGTGTGTGTGTGTGTTTGACTCACACCCAGCAGTGCTTACTGCTCAGAGATAACTCTTGGCAAGGCTTAGGAGACCATATACTGTGCCAAGAACTGAACCTGGGTTCACTGTGAGCAAGCTCCTTACCCCTGTACTATCTAACTGGTCCCAAGGTGGAAAGTTTAGAGCAAGTGGAAGTTCAGGAGCCCTTGTTCTGTGCACCCACTCTCCAGCCCAGTCTATAGGGGAGACCTCAAAAACTACTCATTAAACCCCTGCCCCTCTTTCAGTGGTGAGGCCCAGCTCCAAACTAGCGGCCTTCTTTGGGCAGAGTCCGCAATGAAGATGCGGGTTTCTCTATTACCCAAGGCCATCCCAGAGAGCTCACGCAGTGAAATTCTAATCAGATGGTTAAATGCAAGGGAACACATAGGCAGTCTGTGATCTGCTCATTTTTCAGTCCTTAAAATGATTCCTTAAGGACCAGAGTAGTGGGGAAGGTCTTACACACAACCAACCTGGGTTCAATCCCCCCTACACACACGCATACACACACACACACACGCATACACACACACACACACACACATACACACACACACTGCATATGGTTCTGCAAGTCTCACCAGGGGTTATCCCTAAGCATAGAGGCAGGAGTAAGTCCTGAGCACAGTTGAAGCAAACAAATATATAAAGAGAAAGATATAGAGATATAGGGATAGATAGATGGACGGACAGACAGACAGACAGACAGACAGACAGACAGACAGACAGACAGACAGACAGACAGACAGACAGACAGACAGACAGACAGACAGACAGACAGACAGACAGACAGACAGATAGATAGATAGATAGATAGATAGATAGATAGATAGATAGATAGATAGATAGATAGATAGATAGATAGATAGATAGATTAGATAGAGATTAATGTCTAAACCCAAGTACCTAAAAAGAAAGAGTAAAACACCCCCAGGGAAGGATGTGTCACTTATCACCTAGTCTAAACCATGCCGGAATATCAACTCCAGCCAGAGATGAATTTTATGCTATTAATCCATTTAAATATGCTAGCCAGAAAGGATCTTTGAATGTGTAAGATGAAGTGAGTAATTCCTAATGGGTCAGATAGAAACTCACTTCCATTCCACTGATCTGAAATCCAAACATAATTAGACCCTAAAAGCCAGCCCAGCCCTGAAGAGTAGGGATAGAGGGGCAGGTGAGGCCCCCACAACTGATCTCCAAACCACTGCCAGGTGCAGCCAAACCACCTCCCAAGCTGTATGGTGCCAGTTCCAGGATGCTGTGCTAGGTCAGGGGCTGAACTTCCCAACCCAGAGATGAACCTTCCAGCCCCTCACAGGCTATAGCCAAAGCACATCCACCAGTGAAAAGCACCAGCACAGCATAGCTTCAGGGCAGAAGAGAGGAATATGAAGGAGGTGATAATTCATTCCCAATCAAGTTTGCATGGGCATATAGGAGGGTGTTAGCTCCCATCATCATCATGAGGAGACTGATTAAGTTTAATCAGGAGACAGATTAACTCTTAACCATTAGAAATAATAGATGCAGGACTAGAGCGATAGTACCGCGGGGAGGGCATTTCCCTTGTACATGGCTGACCTGGGTTTGATGCCCAAAATCCCATATGGTTCCCCACGCACGGCTAGGAGTAATTCCTGAGTGCAGAGCCAGGAATAACCTTTGAACATTGCCAGGTGTGATTCCCCCCAAAAAAATTAAAAACCGTACAGGGCCAGACCAATAGCACCACAGGTAGGGTGCATGCCTTGCATGCACTCATCAAGGTTCAGAAATACATCCCATATAGTCCACCAAGCCCACCAAGAGTGATCCCTGAGCACAAAGCAAGGGTTAAGCCTTGAGTACCACTAAGTATGGCCCAAAAACAAGAAAGACGTGGATCAGGAGGTCTTGTCAAAGGTGGCAATTACCACAAATGTGTGGGAGTCAGAGGTTAGGTAAGACAGAGAAGGGAACAGTGTGCCAATAATTGTCGAAAGTGCTATTACTCACATAGAACTGAGCATTAAATACAGGCAAAAATATACACATGATAACCTCTAAGTATATGTATTATAATCCAGAAATTATGAGAGAAAGAGAAAAGAGTTAAAGAACTTGCAATAGAGGCAGGCTAGGTAAGGGGGAGGGAATTGGGGACATTGGTGGTGGGAAATGGGCACTGGTGGAGGGATGGGTGCTGGAACACTGTATGACTGAAACCCAAACATGAACATTTTTGTAAATGTTTATCTCATGGTGGTATAATAAAATATATTAAAAACTGGGTAAAAAAGAAAATACACACACGTACTTAAGAAAAATTAGGGTCATATGCCTGAGAATATGTGATAATTTAATGTAATGTAGTCAGTGGGGGTGTCATCACAGAACACAACAGAACAGGACAGAAAAACTAAGGAAACCTGAATATATTGGGGAAGTGAGTTAGTGACAATGTGTCAGTGTTAGTTTGTTAATTGTCACAAAATTAGCAAAGAACTGCAGAGATCAGTGATAGGGAAAAACTGGAAAAGGAGGTGATTGGAATTCTAATTTTTTCTATGAATTATTTTCAACCATAAAATCTACTATAAAAGCAAATCCAACATTCAGCACTTCTTAGAAACAGAGCACTGGAGTGCTTTGCCAGTGGTAAAAGCACCAGTGGAGTCTGAGGGTCTTTCCAAATGAACAAGCAGGGGCTGACGCAATAGTACAGTAGGAAAGGTCCCTTTAGCCATCAGGGTTTGAGCCTCTGGACTCTATATGATCCCCCGCCCTGCCAGCACCAGGAGTAAGCCCTGAGCACTGCCAAGTGTGGCCTCTCCAAGACATAAACAAGTGAACAACCAGAGGATCCTGTGCGGACCAAGGATAACAACAAGCCCTGACAGACAAGTCTGATGAAATCTAGTCTCTACCTGGGCAATCCCAAGGGCAACTTTTCAACAAGAGAGAAATGATAGAGCATGACATTGAGGCCCACTCATGTGAGATGAGGCCCACTGAGATGAGAGAAGAGGGTGTGGGGGACTTTAAAAATAATAATAATAACCTGGAAACCCTCCTGAAGGAAGAGTTTGTAGGGTGGGGCAGGGAGGAAGGAGGCCTTGTGTCCACAGAAGGAAAACAATACCAGGTTATATATATATATATATATATATATATATATATATATATATACCTTATCTACCATGGAGAGTTCTGATCAGTGGTCCGAATTACCCCTTTTACCTTCCCAATTCTCAGCAAAGTCAGAAAAATCCACCTGCAGTTCAACTGAAGCAGGCAGGGATGAGGGATGGGGGGGCGGGGATGGGGGGTGGAATAGAGCAAAGCCCAAGACTATACGATCAGAAAGGACAGGTGCACCAAGTGAGATACAAGTGAATTCTTATTTCTATCAGCAACACAATTTTTTCATAGAATTAGGTTGATGATATTGCATGGGGCGAACTTTACTTAGGCTAACAAAGCACTTAGTATTGATCCCAAAGTCCAGTTTACAGAAGGCATCTTGAAACGGGCTAAATCTAGCAACACGATGTAAGAGAAATAAGCAGAGTAATTTGGTGACAGATCAACTGCCTTGTTTCATCTTCATGGCAATATAATGATCTGTCATCTGTCTTGGTTTCATCTTCATGGCAATATAACAAAGCACAGATAGTTAGTTCCCTTTTACAAACTTTCACTCAACAGAATTGAGTTGCTTGCTGTAAGGCTAAGCAGATGCCAGGCCTGGGATGGGAACATCTGTCTTCCGGCTCCCTGGCCCATTCAAGCATGGTTCTGTGCCCAGCCCAGACTCCTGTCTGCCAGAGACAGCATGACCTCAGCAGGCCTCCACCCCATTACCAAAAGATACTTAAGACCCACCCATGCCTTATGGATCCTTCCCACCACCACTGCCCCCCAACGAGAAGTGCCATGTGAGTTTTGGGTCTGAACACTAAAAGTGCAAATCAACACTATTGCCAGAAGGAAGATTCCAGGGGCCCTGGAAGAGCAGAGTCTCCCCTATGATGGTGGAAAGACCAAAGAGAAGCACAGTTTTGGGCTCAAGAATAAGAAAGCAGCATCATAGATGAAGTGGCAAAGCTCCGAGAAAGCTCATAATGCCACCTTGTCTGGGGTCAGAGACAAACGCATGCGTGACCTCTGGGGGGTTCTTCCAGTTTGGGAACAGTATTAGCCTAAATTTTGCAAAATATTTGCCTAATGGCATGGCACCCCAGGCTTCAGGAGGGCATCTAGAATAATCACAGTGGGCATTTATTGCACACCTACTAAGTACCAGGCATCATCCCAGATGCTCTCAGTGATGGAAAACTACATATGGGCATCTAATATTCTTCAGATGAGGAAACTGAGATACTTGGGGGTGACTTACTTATTTCATACAACCACTACTTTATTATTTATACTGCCCTGGGGACATTACTGGCACCCGCTTGAGCAAATCAATGAACAATGGGAAGACAAGTGATACAATTGATACTGTCCTGGGGACTAGGAATACAGCTGTGAGCCAAACAAGAGTCTTGCCTTCATGGAACTACTGGGGATCCAGATCAAAACCAGATAAATCCATCATGCTGTTTCAGGTAGCCTTACTACAGGCAATGAAGTAAAGCAGAGCCAAGGGATATCCCGAGTGGTAGGGGTGGGGTAATTTGCTAAGGTGGTCAGGGAAGGTGCCTGGAGGGAGGTAACCTCTGAGCAGAATCTGAAGGGAGCAAGCAGGTACGCACAGGCCCAGGGAAGGGTGTTTGAGGCCAAGGGGACAAACAGCACAAGGGATAACTGACACATAATCAAGATAAGGCAAGGGGATGGAGTTGGTGAAAGAAGGTTAAAAAAAAGAAGAGTTTGGCAGGAATAGCAGAAGCAACTTATTTTTAAAGAATCGCTACAATACGGAGAAATAGATGGCTAAGAATGTGGGCAACACAGATAGGTAAGCTCAGGCATAGATGATGGATAGATAGAAAGAACGGGTATGTGGAAGAGTGGAGGGGGTGGGTGGGGCTAGGCAGATGCATGAATGGACACGTGGAAAGATGGATGGATGGATGCATGAATGAATGGATGGACAGATGGATGGGTGGATGATGGATTGATGGACAGATGAAAAGATGGTTGGAAGTGATCACTCTGGATGAAAAATGTGTGCTGAAAGGACCAAAAGTGATGACAGAAGAAGAAAAGTACCTGTTATAGAGGCAGGCTGGGACTGGAATCAGGAGAGAACGGAAATTGGGGGCACTGGTGGTGGGAAACATGCACTGATGGAGGGATGGGTGTTGGAACATTGTATGACTGAAACCTGATCATGAAAGCTTTGTAACTGTGCATCTCATGGTGATTCAATTAAAAAAAATGGATGGTTGGAAAGAAACATGAACAAATAAGAAGGAGAGAGACAGATATAGAATGACTTCATTTATTTGCATAACATAAATATATATGTACATATTATGATACCAATATCCAAGGTCAAGTGAAACATATATCAGGAGGTCTCGTCAAAGGTGGAAATTATCACGTGTGGGAGTCAGAGGCTAGGTAAGACAGAAAATGGAACAGTGTGCTAACAATTGTCGAGGGTACTAATGCCAACCTAGAACTGAGCATTAAATAGAGGCAAAAAGATACACATGACAACCCTTTAATGTATGTTCTGTAATCCATAGTCTGGAAGGGAAGGAAAAGAGAAAGAGAAAGGGAAAGAAATAAAGACCCTACCATGGAGGAGGGCTGGGGAGGGGGAGGGAACCGGGGACGTTGGTGGTGGGAGATGGGCACTGGTGGAGGGATGGGTGCTGGAACACTGTATAACCAAAACCCAAATATGAACTTTTTAATTGTATATCTTTGTAATTGTAAAAATAAAAATTAAAAAAAAAACATGAACAAATAAATGGGATAGATGGATGGATATTGTAGATAAATGTATTTCCATGTCTGCTTATAAAATTGACTATAGAGCATAAGTAAGAATATAAATAGAAATAGGCTATGAACATGTAGAATATATAATTCACAAGTTGACCAAACATGCCTTATATTCCATTCCCAAAGAATCAACTCCCTCCAGGTGACCCAGGCAAACACAATCCTTAATGAAACAAATCCCCTGTAGGAGGATCCTGACTTGGAGTTCAAAAGGAAGCCTAGTCATCACGCCAAGGAAGCCGTTCCTCAAAAGGATGAAGAGCCAGGAAAGACACTCTTACTTTCCATCTCAAACTAGATCAACGCCCAGAGGACAGATACACATGGTCCTCTCACTACTTGGGATGAAGCCTTAGTTCTACCCAAACACTCCTCTGGTTCTGGGGCAAGAAAACCTGGTTTGCCTACCAGAAAGGTACAAGAAAGAGTCACCTGTGAGAACAAAGCCAAGACATCCCACAGGTGAGCAGGCGGCCAGGAGCCCAGCTCCCACCTGCTCCTGCTCCCTGGATCATACGCCCACCACACGCCAACCTCACCTCCAAGTCCTTCTCCAGCTCCAGCCCAGCCTCCATCAGGTTGTGCTCAAACTCTTCTCGCTGCTCCTTCCTCTCCTCCTCCTGGGCATCTAGCGGACCCAGCTCAATGTCCCCATGGCCCCCAGCATGGGCTTCCTTGCCAGTTTCCCCATTGGAGACTACAGCCACACCATGGCCCGGCGAGCCTGGGTGAGCCCCACGTTTCGGTAGTGGTTAGCGAGCACATAGTCCACCTTCCTCTGGTTGTCATAGAAGTGCATGCGGCTCTGACGGGCCTCCGAGGACATCGGGTCATTGACATCCAAGTAATTGTTGATGACCTGGTCAGAGACAAGAGGACAGGGACAACAAGGTCACATGAGACTAAAGTGAGATGCAGAAAAGGCAAACTGGGTGCCCGGGACATGGGACAGGCCCTAGGAAGCCAACTTCCAGGCTCAGAGGACCAGCTCAGAGGACCCAGGTGCTCCCAGAGAAAATCCAAGTTCATGAGTCCAAGTTCATGGGTCACCCCCAGACCCCCCCACACCCAACCTGGGCATTATTGGTGCCCTCAGGCCTGCCCCAGCTGCCAGGCACACTCTACACATGCAAAGTCCTTTGCTCACACACCTGCTCTGCACAGATGGCTGAGTTTTAGTACACACACACACACACACCTGTGCATCCCCCAAATGCACTGCTGCACACAACAGGGCACCCCCAGGGCACTCCGCCCAATCCCCCACCACCTCGCTGGAGGCAACACAGCCAATACACACCGGCAGCCGCTCTGGATCCATTGGGACAAAAGCCTGTGTCTGGTCTGGCCCACCCCACCTCTCACCCCACGGGATTCACTAGACACTGTGTCCCTCACAGCCCCACATCTTCCTCCTCCTCGTCCTCCTCGTCCTCCTCTTCTTCTCCAGCCACAAGCCCTGCCAGAGATGCCGAGAGGACTGAGCCTGCTGGGGGCTGCTCCAGAAGATGGGAGGAGAAAGAACGAGGCGGAGCAGGGGAGGGATCTGCTTCTTGGCTCCCTTTGGGTGTTCCCCTGTTTATTATGCTTTGATACCCGGCTGCTTGGCAGCCACCAGAGAGGTCACCTGGGCAACCAGGTGGAGTGTCGGGCACAGGGGACAGCTCAGAGGCACTGCGGCAGAGGCCCAGCTGCAAGGGCCTCCAGGAGCCCACGGCCAACAGGTGGAAGCATCTGGTTCTCATACATCCTCCTGCCCTGAGCCGGCTCTGACTAGAGGACATTGGGGTGCTGGGACACTATCATAGAGTGACCCTAACACACACACACACACACACACGTGCATGCACACACATCTGTTCCCCACACAGTGATCATCTCATCAAGAAGATTCCTGGGGTCCCCAAAGGGAGGCTGGACCCCACCCCAGTACTCACGGAGCTGCAGCTAGTGCTCCTTCCACTGGTTGGCTGGCCGGGCCTTCTGGGGAACTGCCCTGTGTGCCCACGACTCGGGAAGCTGGCACCTTGAGGAGCTGCTGTCCAGGCTGAGGGTGCTGGGCCCCTCTGGTTGCTGTTCGTGGGCTCAGCCGGCGTGGAGAGCCTGGGAGCAGGGGGATGTCTGTCAGGGCAAAGACCAGGAGGCAGAGAGCTTCAGGGTGCAGAGCATGAGCATAGAGAAATGGGGTAACTGGGGCAAGAGAGTCACGTGTCCCTTACAGCTGACTCCCAGGTTTGTTCCCATTGAGCCCCACAGAACCAGGTCCACCCTGACCATGGCACAGGGAAGAACAAAGGAAGTCCAGTGGGATCTGCCCCAAACACACACACTCACATATTAACATGTGTGTGCACTGTACATCACACACCCAACATATGCATATACACATGCAAGAGCCTATATGTGCATGCACATGTATACATGTATTTACACATGTAGGTAGTAACTTGTATATATTCTATTCACATGTACACAATGTTCAGATACGTAAATGTTCAAGGCACATGTGTGCGCAAATAACACACTAATATGTTGCACACTCACACAGGCACTCCAGGGTCTGGAGGTGCTAGTAGATGTTTCTTCGCCCCAGATATAATAATCTCATAGAAAACTCAGGCAAGAGGAAAGACATGATGGCAGGTCAGCCCAGGTGACTGGGCCACCACCGAGAGAGACTCCTTGAATAAACAGTAAAGGTTTGAAGGTCTCTCCAGGGCCCACCAGACCAATTGGCACCCAGGGCAGCCCCACATTCTTCAGAAAGAGAGGAGAGGCCCAACCGTGGGTTAGCTGAGAGCTGGGGCGCCCTCAAAAAAGGGCCTTCAGGGATCTCCACACTTTTGCTGTCCCCACCATGGCTCGCCAAGCCCCTCTGTTGGAGCAGTCTCTCCACGATCTGCAGCAGGAGAGCTTTGCTATTTCACACAGCTACCAGCTGTACCCCTAAATGGAGCAGGAACCCAGAGGATGCTGAAATCCTCCATTGTAGAATTAGAAGGGGGTTGAAGGCTAAGACACTCCAATAGACAGACTGTGAGCACCACAACACCTGGAGCTGATCACGGGCACCATCATCACGTCTGAGGAATATTATGTTTCCAGGAGCTGGAACCTCAGTGCTGCCACCAGCTAACTGTGAGACTGCTTGGAGCCTGTTTCTTCCACTGGAATGGGAGCAGAATACCAAACTCACAGGATTGCAGTGAGAAGGAGAACTAGAGCTCTGCATGTAAACCCAAGGACAGCTGCTCATCTATGGGTGTGTACTGAAAAGTGTTATGTTTGCTTTTATTGTTTTCATGTTAAGCTCCGTGTGAATGGAAACCACACCTTCCTCTTTCAGCTCAGCCCATAGGGCCTGCAGGAGGAATGAATGAATGAGTGAATGAATGAATGATCCCAGAAACACTAGGCAGTTCAGCCTTATCTGAGTCAGGTGGTGATAGATACTAAGTCCCTGCTGGACACTTCTGAATGGCCCTGGACCTGGGCTCTCTGTATTCTGAAATCTGAGCCTTCTAACATGCAGATGGAAGTGACTTGTAGGAAATACAATGATAGCCAATAACTAAAGTCTTCATCATTTATTTCAAGTGTGGGCTCTGGCCTCTAGGAGATCAGGAAGATCAGAGAGTAGCCTTCCAGAGGAACCACACCTCACACTTGAAAAGATGAGTGTCTTCCAGAAGTCCTTCCCTACCTGGGTGAATGGGTGGGCATGCTGGTAGTGAGATGGGAGAGTTCCCAGCTGGAGGCATTCCGAGACTTCCTTCCTTGCTCCCCACACTCCTTCCTTGCCTGAGAATAGGGCCTAACTCCTGAGAGCTTCCATGGCCATGCTGAGAAAGACCCTGGCAACCCTGGTGAGGATGGCCAGGTGGGGCAGGTGGTCAGGTGCTAAAGGTGCTACTTACTCAAGGCCTGCCTGTCCCCAACAGCAGGATCCATGCTGACAATCTTGACTCAGGACATCCCGGAGCCAATGAGCCCAAAGTGTAACCCAAACTATGACCAGGATCCACATCCTTTACCAATGCCACCTGGGTTCAGAGTTGGCTTCCAGGGTTCTACCAGATCTCCTCAAGGTGCCCTCTGCTGCTGTCTGGTGCCTGGATCATGGCTGCCCAGTGTTGTGGCTGCCCTCTCTCCACTCCACTGTTAGCAGCCGGCACATGGTGTGCTCACTGTTCTAGAAAGTTCTAGAAAGTCATGACCCATATTGCTGATTTGGTCATGCCAGCCCAGATTGCTGATTTAAATCATGATAGGAGGGCAGAATGGGGATGTAAGTGGAACCGGGCACTCAGGAAGGGTAGAATCAGCAGATAAGCTCCAAGGGGATCCCAAAGGAGCTGAGGAGAGAGGAAGCGAGGATGGTGAGACCTAAAGGCCACAGTTGACCTCCCATGGTGCAGGTTCCTATGGGAAATCTTTGTTCCTGTGTTGAGCATTCACTGGATTTCAGCACCTGAACATCAGATCCCTACATGTTGGTGGCGTTACCTCCTCATGAACCACGGGAACCATAAAGCAGGCACATGCTTCCTCAGCATTCGTCCATCAGAGGAATTTCACAAGGCTTGGGTTGGGCGCCTCTGTACTCTCCCTGGGCTCACTTAATTAGCAGCAACATGCAGATGACGCAGAATGTGACCTCAGCCTTCCTCCAACTCCCAGCCTCACACGCTCCACCTCGCCCCGCCCTGCCTCCAGCCTGGTATCTCCTCTCCACTTACAGACCTCGGATCCCTTTGAAACCAACCCAGCTGAAACCCAGGTTATGTTCTCCCCTGCAGAATGATTCTCTCTCAGTTCTCCTCCTTGGAAGGAATGTGTCTACCACATACTCAGCAGTCCATGAGCTAGAAACTAAGTTTGATAGCCTCCATGTCTCTTACCATACCACATTTTCCCCAGTCCTATGACCTTTACCCCTCAGGTATCATCCAAGAATGTCTGCTTGTCACCACATCCAAGTCACCACTCAGGAGACTCTGGGGAGGGAGGGAATCACCATAGCAGGAAGGAACTTTTCTCTCCAGGTGCACCTGAGAACCAACCACGAAACCGCTACACATTTTTCACCACTCTATAATTCATCATAAACATACAAAAGTATTCCAAGGGCTTCCCTCTGTCTGGAGGGAAAGAGTCTGTCCAAGGCCCCCATCTTCAGGTGACCCCCTTTTTCTGCCTGCACAGTGCCATCCACCAGAGCGGACTATTAACATCTGTTCCCTTCTTGAGGGTTGATTGTCTTGGCTCAGAAGTTATTAGAAATTGAAGCAAAAATATCCCCTCTGATGCCCCAAGACAAGGTAAATGGGGTGTTTTGAAAATTCAGGGGGTCTGCCCAGGAGCTGCCCTGGGGTGACCAGCCATAGCATGCAGAGCCTCAGACACAGCTAGGGAAAAAGGAACTCGGCTCTCCCCTAGCTCAGCTGACCATGAGGCCCCCAGGTGGACAGATGGGTTTTGGATGTTGGCCCATCACTTCTGGGGGTCCCGGAAGCAGCCGGATGAGACTCATCCACCACATTTGCCGCCATTTTTGCTGTCCAGATGCTGACCATGAGGCCCCTGTGCAGTTGCTGTGGCCACACGGTCCATCAAACTAGTGGAAACAGTTATGTCTTTAATGTACTGCATTCTACAATGTGTAGGAAAGGTAGGCAGCAGGGAGAGATAGAGAGGAGAGAAAAGATATACAGAACCCACCAAGTAGTTGGGGTGCGGAGGGGGAGGGAGGTGGGGACATTGGTGATGGGAGATGGGTTCGGGTGGAGGGATGCGTGTTGGAACACTGGAACCAAATCTCGAGCATGAGCATATTGCAATTGTTTGTCTAAAAGTGGTGTAATAAAATTTAAAAAAATAAATAAATAAAAGCTAAAAAAAAAAAGAAAACTCAGGGGGTTGTGAACACCTCACAGACCTAACTATTTATAGGGCAGGGGATATCACTTATCAAGAGAACATTCTCCAACCATTGGCATAGAGGGTCCATGTGAGGTCAGGGGAGAGGTGCTGGAAGTCAGGTACTTTTTTGGGAAATTTCAGATCCCAGGGCTCTCTGATGCTTTGCCTGGAACCTTCTGGGCCAGGTCAGAGCTCAGAGGGCCGTTGAAGAGGCTGCAGGACCCAGGGAGGACAGGAAGCTGGATGCACAGGGAGCGGGAGATACAACAAAGAGCAAGCAGGGCCAGGTGGGTGGGGATAGAGCAGGAAGAGGGCTTGGGCTTGGCTCAGAAATGAATGAGAGGGCCGGAGCGATAGCCCAGCGGGTAGGGCGTTTGCCTTGCACGAGGCCGGCCGGCCCAGGTTCGATCCCGGCATCCCATATGGTCCCCGGAGCACCGCCAGGGGTAATTCCTGAGTGCAGAGCCAGGAGTAACCTCTGAGCATCGCCGGGTGTAACCCAAAAAGAAAAAAAAAACAAGAAGTGAATGAGAGAGTGAGCTAGTGAATTAGTGAGTGTTTGAGAGAGTGAGTGGGTTGAGAGTGAGTTAGTGAGAGTGAGTAAGTGAGAGTGAGTGAGTGACAGAGTGACAGAATGAATGAGTGAGAAAGTGAGACAGTGAGTGAAGGGATGAGAGTGAGTGAGCATGTGAGTGGGCAAGTGAGTGGGTGAGAGAGTGAATGAGTGAGTGAGAGAGAATGAATGAATGAGAATGAATGAGTGAATGAGAGAGTGGATGACAGAGTGAGTGAGCAAGTGAGTGGTTGAGAGAGTGAGTGGGTGAGCAAGTGAGTTCGAGAGTGAGTGAGTGAAAGAGTGAGTAAGCGAGGGAGTGAGTGAGTGAGTGAGGAGTGAGTGAGGAGTGAGTGAGTGAGTGAGGAGTGAGTGAGTGAAAGACAGTAACTGAGTGAGTGAGTGGATGAGAGTGAGTGGATAAGTGAGAGTGGGTAAGTGAGTGATTAAGTGATCAAGTGAGTGGGTGAGTCAGCCAAGCCTGAGAGGATTCAGAGTCCCCCCAAGTCCCACAGGAGGAGGTTTCCTGCAGGAGAGAGCCATGCTTCCAGCGGCAGGGCTTCTCCCAAGCATCCCCTCATGGCATCATTATAGTCTCATTAATAACCACTTTCAGGGAAAGTGTGAAGCTCTCTGTATCCTGGAGCCATTTTTCTCTCGGCTTCTCACAGCCACAGCACCCAGCATAGCCCAAGGGGACACTGGGCAGTCCCACTCTTCACTGGCCAAGAGCCAGAGTCCAGCACTGAAGGCATGCAGGTGCTTTAGGGAAACTCAAAGAGAACCCAGCAACTTCAGGACACCCTGGGTCCTCCCTGGGCACCCTGGGGTGGACAGATGCAATTTCAGAGAGACTTATACTGATTCTGAGCTTTGACCCTGGCTTCCTGGCTGAGTGTGACCTGGAGCAACAATTCAAATTGGAAGCGGCTTTGCTTTAAGTTTGGGTCCAGTGACTGAAGCCCCATCCTTAATACGGTCTTTGCAAGCAGCTAAAGCAACAGGACAAGCCTCCAGCCTCCTTGGCACAGAAAGAACCATTGGGAAATCTGTGCTGACTCTTTGCTCACCTTATAGCTCTGGCTCAAACAGTCCTTTCCCATGGACTTCACCCTCCACCACCTGCCTCAACTCATAACTAGATTAGAATGAACAGGTCTCCCTACCACAAATATTGCCCCACTATGATCCTAGCAGCATTGCAACTGGAAGTATTTCCAGTATGAAACAATCTGCTCAGGTACCGTTGTTCAGTACCTTCTCAAAGGTACTGATTCCTGCTTCTCAAAGGACAGGATTCAAACTCCTTAAGTCAGCATCAGACAGGGACTTTCAGGATCTGGGCACTGGCCACCCATATGAATGGCATCATCTTAAAAAAGCCATCCACACCCACCTTACTCCCCCCTCTCCTCCTCACTGTACACACCAACATGCAAGCTCTATCACACTGGTCTTACTCTGCAGGCAAGGGTAGAAAATCCATTTTATCACATTTATATTATGCATAATTATCTGCAGATTTCCATCACTATCCCAAAGCAGACCATTCCTGTGAAATATTTTCTAAGTGAAACAACATCAAGCAAATAAAAAGCAACCACCACTCATTTATAAGATTATGAATTTTCATTTCCTCCGAGCCTCAAAAACGTTTCTACCAATTCATCAATAGAACACGTAAGACCTCACAGAACCCTAATATATAGTAAAATGGGACAAATAAAATACATACAGGCTCTCTGTAGCAGTTCTAGAAAAATACTTCATTTTCATTGTTCAGCCTCAAGAATAGCTGCTGCAAAACCAACCCTGAGCACCACTTTTTGCTTTTCCCCTATAGTCATAAAAGCTAGAACATTCAGTTTTCTTTTGGATAGCAAAAACTAATGTCTCTGGCCAAGAAGAGTGGCATAACACAATCTTCCCTACAGTGGAGGATACCTATAGAATCTTCCACCTCCCTGATCATTCCAGAGTCACTGAACTTCCTAAATCTTATACAGTGCATTGGGAGTATACTGCCAAACTAAACATGAACCTTTCCGTCAATCCTTAGGTGCTCACAGGAAAGGTAGGCAAAGTTAATCACAAGGTATTAATTTCAGGAATATTCCCTGATCCATGCATCAAATAAGAGTATTCCTCTTCAGCTAAACCTGTCTCCAAATCCACTCTCACGTGGTGACTTTGTTCCTACAGTCACACCTGTTGGTAAGGTTCTCTCCATGTGTCTGTGTTCCATTTAAGCCACAAAAGCTCCACTCCTATAGTCCACCCTCGACAAGCCTTCCTTTACCCCTAAGAGAAGTGAGTGAACAAGAAGTTCAGAAAATATGCTTTTCATGGCATTGTATTCCTAGCACATTACTTTACATGGAAAAGACTCTCAATACACATCTGAAACCCACAATGTTGGGAATTAAGGAATGAATCTTTTGCATGAATTTTGAAAAATGAATTTCCCTCTGGATGGAACACAGACCTGCTACATACAGTCTTAACAAAATTGCCACACCTCAGCTAGGCATTGCTGTAAGCACTTCACAAGTAATGACCCAGTTTATCTTCAAGAGCACCCTGTGAGGTTGGGTTTCTGTTCATATTTTACCAATGAGAAAAATCAAGGTATAGAAAGTTCAGCTAAGTTACCCTAGTCACCTAATAGTGCTCTCAGTCCCCATTTTATGCACTCAGGTGTATTGTGTAAAACTAAGGCAGTCATCAAACTATTCAATATGACCTCCCATTCTCAGTGGACATTCCTAATGTTCCTCCGCCCTTTAAAGAGACTATTTCAGGGACAAGGAGTAAGGGCCTGAGTACATGGCAGTGTAGAGGAGTGGTGTAGCTATATATCCAAACCACAGAATCAACAACACTAAAAGCATGCGATCCAAATCACAACAACCTAACTTAAAATGTGCTTGTCAGGAAGACAGACTGGGGTAGCAGGGGGAGGGAACCTTGGAACACTAGTTGAGGGACATTGGTGAACCTGAGTCCACTGGTAGTGGACTGGTACTTGGACTCTGCATGTCTTTTGTTGGGGGGTCCAGTTTATCTGGCTGAATATAGCACGAAGAAGCACCTAGCCCCCCCAAAAAACAAACAAAAACTTCATTACCTTACATTTCTATAATAAAAACCCTTAGCAACACTATCATATTAAATATGAAATAACCACCACTCAATGACTTTTCTTCAATGCTAACATCAATGGAAATCTGACATTCTCCATCAGACATGTCTAGAAAGGAAAACCTCATGTACATCTAGGAAAATATAACTGCCTTTCTGGCAAACAATCACTAGTCAGGTCAGGTCAAATACAAGAAAATTACTTTTCTGAAATAATGCTTTTAAAAACTTTGACTCACTATTTCTTTTCTTAATTTGAAAACTTTATTATACATTTATAAAATGTAGTGATTAGATTTTCCTTCCATTTTATGATTTATTTTAATTAAGGAAACATGATTAAAAAATTGATTCATAGTTGAGTTTCAAGTAAACACTATTCCAACTCCAATACAAGTGCCAACATCCCTCCATCGATGTCCTCAGAATCCCTCAGAAACATGTTGAAGTTTAGTTAATATGGTTGGGCCTCATGCTTTCAGTGTTGGTGGTCCTGTTGGTCCTCTTGTGCGCCTCTTCTTGCTTAGCCAACTCCAGCTCTTTCCTTTGCTCATGTGTATAATTTAGGGCCCAGAGTGATCCAGGTGCCAACACTTGGATACCTTGCTTTCCCTCATCCTGTTATTCTATAAGCCAGGGATACATAAGTGAGATCGTCTAGTGTCTGTCCTTCTGACTTAACGTAATATCCTCTAGCTGCATCTAAGTTGCAGCAAGGTTTGGCTTTGGCTTGTCTTGGGTGTTGACGCTTAAAACTCTTAGAGCCCACTGGGGAGATAAATGTGTGAAACTGTAACTTTGACACAGAAAATTAAGTGTGGAGAAGCTACACTAAACACAGCATTTTTCTTGGTCCCTGTCATAGACTCTCCTAGTGGTTTACCATTTTTGTTTACCTTTGAACTCAGCTAATGGTTTATAGTTATCCGGGTTTTCCCTTCTTCCTGGATACACAGCTAAAAACTCTTTCTGGCCTCCCTGCAATCTGAGAGCCAGGAAATAGGGCTCCACCCAGAGGAACCTGGGCAGACAAGAAGAGCCATTTCCAGGTCTGACCCTACTCTGCGTGCTCCCATCTCCACCTCTGGCTCTCTTTCCTCCCTTTCAGATCAGTGGAGCCCCATATCTTAGGTTATTTTGGAACTCAAAGAAGAAATGAGCTGTGCCTTCATCCCCCTGGGTCTCTAACCAGGGCCCTCTCATCAACTTGTTTACTCATCCAGGACTATTACATTTTGCAAGTCGTGCTTGCATTTAAGTCATTATTCTTCAGTCTATTTATTACAGCAGCTAGCCGAGATTTCCTAAATACGCTACCTCTCATGACCTGTGCGAATAATAATAACTCTGCTTTATATGTGGAGTAACTTAGCTTACTTAGATGTCAGATATCCATACTTTAGGTACTTACTCTACAGAGTTTTCCTGCCTGACATATTAAATAACTTTCACCTGCTTTTGAGGGAAAGAAGAGGTACTCAAAGGTACGGACAAGATATTGACTTTGGTCCTATAGCCACCTGGCACCTAGAAAGTATTCAGTGAAAGCATGAATTACACGTTGAGATGCTAAAAAAGATGAAGGAAGGGCTGGAGACATAGTAAAGGAGGTCAGACACTTGCCTTGCATATGGTCGACCCTAGTTTGATCCCTGGCACCACACATGATCCCCTGAGTGGATGTGATTCCTGAGCACAGAGCCAGGAGTAGACCCTGAGCACTGCTGGTGTGACCTAACCTACCCCTCCCAAACCATGAACCCCCCCAAAAAAAAGATGAGCAGAAAGAAGTTTCTGGAAAAAGGCATATCATCTATGCTATGAGGTACAGAATCCTGAAACTTGGATGAAATTGAACTCATGTTTTTGTTTATTTGTTTGTTTGTTTTTGTTGCTTTTTGGGTCATACCTGGCAATGCTCAGGGGTTACTCCTGCCTCTGCACTCAGGAATTACTCCTAGAGGTGCTCAGGGGACCATATGGGATGCCAGGGATCAAACCTGGGTCGGCCTCGTGCAAGGCAAATGTCCCACCAGCTGGACTATCATTCCAGCCCCGAACTCACGTATTTTTTGTGCAGTAACAGGGTTGCTCTTAAAAAAAGAAGTTTAGTCTTGGTCTGCAAGCTGTCAGAATTCAACTCTCCCTCAGGACCAAAATTAGGGTTAGAACTGTAGCATCTCACTGAATTAACAAAACAAAACCATCACGCTCCTTTTCAGATCAGAAGGATAACTCTTGAATTCCTATTTGAGAGTCCTGTTATTTCTAGTCCTTGCCAATGCATTCTGTCTGAATCCATTTGCTAACAAGACACTCCTTGATTTCAAGCCTGTTGGTGGGAACTCCAGCTTCCAAGAATGGAAAAAAAGAACCCATGCTGAAGGAGGCGTCCTTTCCCAAGCAACTATAGAACATGAGTCAGTGAAAAGAAATGAGTCAATCCTTTTCAGGCCCCTAACAACCAGTCACCAAGAAGGACAAATACCTAGAACTGATGCTGACCTGGGTCATCCCACAAGGCCAACTGGGTGCCTGGGATTGAGAGAACTGGAGTCCATGGGAAGTCAGGTGAGCCCTTTGGAGGAAGGAGGTGGGGTCAAGGTTTGGAGCAGCCCACTTGGCTGGAATTGACAGAAAGGAGTATAAGAGAGAAGGGAGCTGGGCAGGAGGCCCCTGGAGATCCTCTGGGAAGCCTTTATGAGCCACTGGCTGAGCACGGGATGACAGACACAGAGGCAAAATGGACGAGGCTGACCAGCAGCTGCAATGCCACAGGGGTTAGCACAGTGAGGCCCGAGGCCAAACCTTCCTGGGAGATGTCAAAGGGACAGCCCAGTCCAAGTACAAGAGCTTCCAGGCACAGCGCAATACTCCAGCATCCAGCTGAGATACCAGAGACCCAATTCTGGAGTAAGAACCAGGCACAAGGGTTTGCTCAAAAAAATTCCAAACCCAGAAAAGATGACTTGGTAAGACAAGGTTGAGTGTTGAGGACACCTAAAAGCCTAGGCCTCTGCATCTGCCCTGGATTGCCTCCTGCAGATCACTTCATAGATAGGGGGATAGTCTGAATGTGGCAGTCTTATCTGACCATGTATGTATTCTGTACTGGCTGGTATAAATATTCTCCATGGTACCACAATCACTGTAGGACTAGCTAGATCTTACCAGCATATTTGCCTGGCCACGTAGGATCCCTAAGTAATTAGACCAGAGAGAAATGCTGTTTGTCTCCAAGCAAACAAGCATGGCTCCTTGATATACTCAAAGGCAACTAAAATACAAAACTACCATGAAGTAGAAGAGACTTGTGAAGGCTTGGAGAAATATTTAACTGGTATTAGTATTAGTCTTTGGTACAGAGACATGCCATCTCAGAAACCCCCCTTCTCTACCCTATAAAGGCATTTCCAGGCAGATCTTGGCTCAAAACATTAGCATATAAAAGGGCGTAGGTGAGGTGCAGGGAGGGGATTACCTAAGGGCATTTGACCCTCCCTGCTTTCCATAACAGTGGAAGGGAGGTCTGAGTTGCAGGGGGTATAAAACTAGCCTGCTTCCTCTCTCACAGGCTTCTTTTTGGGCTCTCTGTGAGCTTGCACCCTTCTTGGGAGTCTTGTCTTCTCCTTTTACAGGGCCTTAACACGAAGTGGCCGCCATCTTGGCCTACACGTGTCTGGGGTTCTAGCTGGGAATCCTAAGCACAGGGTTTTTCCTATTGCTGACTTGTATGCCTGAACCTGTGATACATAAACCCTTTTAAAACTGCATCGCATTCCTGAGTTTTCATCCATTCCTCGCCGGCTCGGAGGTAGAAGGGAACTCGCTTCCCAGCACTGTTGGGGGACCCCTGCGGAGCTCCCCGACAGTTGAGCAGTTGAATTTTACGATTTTAGAGTGATTAGAGAAATGGGTTGTAGATGCCCCATAAAGTAGAAAAAAATAAACAGTCTAAGAAAATGTCATGGGGATCAGCCTTCATGGAAGTGTCTGCTAGGAAAAAAATATTTTAAACATTTCTCAGGGCAGGAGGGAAAGAAGAGAAGAGTTAGAAAGAGGTGAGAGAGAGAAAGAGGTTAAGGGGCTCGTCTTACATGCAGTCAACCCCAATTCAAATCCCTGCTATCGTATCTAGCCCCATAAGCACTGCCTGGGTGCTTCAGGGTGCGATCAAAAACAGAAAAAAAGAGAACTAAAAATAAAATAAATAAGTAAAAAATATTTTCCACCCTCCTGAGAGCACAATAATGTATCATACACAATATCCATTCTACAACCAAAACTGACCAGACCTACCCGCTCAAAAGACAGGAAGCAGTGGCCCATGAAAGATGCCGAGTGAGCAATAAAATCTGGCTTCTAGATGTTTTCACCTGCTCAAGAGACACTTGTAGTCAATTTACCCCACCCCCACCTTCCTGAGAAGCTTGGTCACAGAATGCCCTCAAAGGAAAAGGCTGGGCACAGCTACTGGACAGCCTAAATGAGAGGTAGAGAGAGAGAGAGAGAGGGAGTCAAAGAGGGAGAGAGGAGGAGGAGGAGAGAGAGAGAGAAAGAGAGAGAGAGAGCCTGAGCTTGAGGCTGGAGGGTAGTACAGCAGATAGGGTGTTTATCTTGCATGTGGCTGATACAGGTTCAGTCCTAGAACCACATAGAATCCCCAGAATTCCACCAAGAATAATCCCTAAGCAGAGAGCCAGAGATAAGCCCTGAGCACTGCTGAGCACGGCTCTAAAACAAAAAAAACGAAGACTGAGCTAGGTATTGACAAAGTCACTGGGATCTTGCTCTCAGCACCCCTTCCAGATTCCACTGTGTGTCTCTGTGTGTATAATACTTATATTTTATATTATAATTATCATAAATTACAATTCATAATATTCTTTCTAAGCACCTACTTATGAAACTACAGTTCATTATACAGTACTATTTGACAAAAAGATCTCTGTGCTTGGGCTTAAATGGTGATAAACTTATCCTTGGCATCAGACAAGAGACCTGCAGTACTTACTGTCTTTTTTCTGCCCTGGCTGTCAGGATGGACACAAATTTTTTGCAGTAACTAGCTTTTCTTCATCTAGGTTTCATTGGTGCAATACCCTGATCCCAGTCCCTGGTTATTTGCTGATATTTTTCCCTTATTGTATCTAAATTTTACCCTTTTTTTGGTAATTTGTTTGAAGGCTAATAAATAACTAGAAATGAAAATACTATTTCTGTGTTGACAGAGACAAAAAATGGGTTTAAAGAAAACTGCCTAATATTAGAATAATGAAGAGCCAAAATATTTGGGGGCCCTCCCCAGTGGCTTTCAGAGATGTACGGTCCTATTTCCTACAACCTGAGCCCCCAAGTATAGGCCTGATGGTTCAGTACTTGAGAATTACCTCTTCGTTGTTGAGCTAGTCAGAAAACAGGAGAGCCATGTGCTCAATATGTGTTTGCTAACAGTGAGAGCTTGTGATCCCAGTTCATAGTGAGATCCGCCACGAGTGGGCAATTCCAGCAGAAATTAACTGAATACAGAATGTCACCAAAAAGCTTTCAAACTTCTTTCTTTGTTGCTTCTTGAGGAGGAGCAGGATGGTCAGTAAGAGCTAAAGAAAGATTTGTAGCATATCTTGAAATGCCTGAAATCCAGCGAGGGCCACTCTTCCTGGTTCATGGGTGTGATCTGGATAAAATCAGTCTTGATCCACTTGCTCCTTCCACAACTGACAGTAGTATCTGATGTTTGGGTATTGCTCCCAAAGTCACTTGTATCACTTGTCTTCCTGTTGGTCATCAATTTGCTCGAGCAGGCAGCAGTAACATCTCCATACATCCTATCACATGTTAGTGTAGCCCAAGGGCATCTGCTTGCTCAAGAACATAAAGAGCCTCAAACCATTCCATCAGGTCATGGGAATGAGGTCTATAATTGTTACTGGTATTTGGCATATCAAATACGACATGGGTAGCTTGCCAGGCTCTGCCGTGCAAGAATCATGGGTACTACAAGGTAATGCCTTGTGTGTAATGTCCATGTTGACCTTGGGAATCCAGCCCCGAGCAGATCCATTAGCATGGAGGAGAGCTGGGGAGCACAGAGAGTAATTTCAGGTCTGATCTGAGTTGTACTTGGTGGTGAGAAGTACCCTGACCAATAGAAATGAGCCAGGTTTGCTAACCGTCCCCCTTGTCCCCACCCCCATCCGGGGCCAGGGGATACCTTCTGTGTTCAGTACTCATGAGGTCTGTTTCCCAGAGATTTAGGAGTCTAAGAGGTAGCACCTAGCGTAAGGGCAGTAGTACCTTTGCTTAGGAGCTCAGTTCCTACAACCAGCCATCTTGGCTTTGGAATCCTACTAAGTCAGTGATGGTTTCATTGGACATTGTCAACGCACATCTTATCTGGAACATGGCCACAGCCTTTGCTTAATCAAAAAGTTTCTATCCAGTATCTCCACTTGCCAGAATCTATGTTTCTTTCTTTTTTTTTTTTTTTTTTTTTTTGGGGGTCATACCCGGCAATATTCAGGAGTTCCTCCTGGCTCTGCACTCAGGGATTCTGCTGGTTGGCGGTGCTCAGGGGCACCATATGGGATGCCAGGGATCGAATCCAGGTGGGCCTCGTGCAAGGCAAATCCCCTCCCCTCCGTGTTATCGCTCTGGTCCCATCTATGTTTATTTCTAATGATTTCTTAAATTTCTCTGGTTTGAGGGTACACCTGTTCGTGCTCAGGACAAACTCTGTGCTCTGTGCTCAGGAATCACTCCTGGCGGTGCCTGGGAAATCCTATGACATGCCAGGAATTAAACTCAGGTCAGCTGCCTGCAAAGCAAGTAAGTACTTATGCTCTGACCTATGCCTCTGGCGCCTCCAGTGATTTCTTAAGAAGAGCACAAAGGCGAGGGAAGCCGGTAGGGCAGGTGCTGGAATCTCAACTTTCTCCTATGACTGTTTGTTGGTGCCCAAAATCCAACCAGCATGTTTCTGAACCTTTCCACAAGTTTTTCTCCAATAAAATGGGCTTAATCCTGATCTCCTTGCGGGAGACCAAGCACCTAGCAGAGGGCCTGGAACAGAGTAGATGGATGATAAAGGTAGGTCTGCCTTCTCCCTTTGAATGCCAAGAACCCGAGTCTCTAGACCTTAAGATCTGTTTCCTTCTTACCCTCCTTCTAGGTCACTGGCTCCTGTCACCTTGGTGTCCCCACTATTAAGTGTAGAGGGACAGTCCAAGTATATTCCTGGCCCCAGAGCCATTTCCCTCTCCTTGCTAGATGGCTCCCTGGCTTGGCACTTCATTTAATGCCACCAGAGGTCGATCGGGTCTTAGAAACAGGAAACAAGAGTGTCATCTCTAGCTGTCCAATTCTTCCCTTCTTCGCTTCCCAGGGAGGTCTAAGATGAGACAAGCTTCTCTTTTAAGCCAGTGAGAGCATTCACATGCTGGATGGATTTCCAGAAAATACAGAAAATTCTAGCAGAGCCTTGCCTCACCATGGAATACAGGCGAGAAGATGGACGAAGACTCAGAAGATCAGGTGGGTGCGGAAACCCCCATCTCACATGGCCTCACCAGTCAGTCAGTTTTGGGGAAAAGCTTATGGTTGACCCCCCCCAGAAAAGATGGGTGAAGGGCAGAGCACAGCTCACAGCGGGCGGGGGTGCAGGATAGGGGTAGCTCAGGGGGGCCCCGGCTTGAGATGCCCAGCACAATCCAGGTTAGAAGGCAATCCTTCTAATCTAACCTAATCTGAACCCAGCAGATGGCACTCCTCAGAGAGGACAGAGAGCCCCACCTTTTGTTGTCGAACCCCCACCCTTGCTGCCATTGGTCTTCAGCCCTTCCCTGGCTCACTGTCCCAGATCACAGCCAGGTGGCCCCTGAGGGTCTAGCCACCTGCCCTCTCCACCTCAGGCTATGACTGACAGTTCCAGCCTCTCCCTTTGTCTCATTGGCAGGGAGGGGGTGGGCGAGGCATCTAACCCAGGTGCCTGATTCCATTCCAGTCCACAGCTCCACATTAGCCAAACACAGCTGGAGACTCAGGATCACTTGGGGGTACAGCAGAACCACATCCTCCCTCCCCCAAAACCCCACCGCACTGGGGTTTTGTTTGCTTGGGGGGTTTTTTTTTTTTTGGGGTCACACCCAGTGATGCTCAGGGGTTACTCTTGGCTCTCCACTCAGGAATTACTCCTGGCGGTTTTTTGGGTCACACCCAGCGATGTCCTGGTGGTGCTCCGGGGACCATAAGGGATGCTGGGGCTCAAACCCAGATAGACCGCGATTGGGGTTTCTTTGGGGGTGGGGGGTGGATTCATACCTGGCAATTCCTAGGGGGTTCCTCCCAGCTTTATACTCAGAACTGACTCCATACAGCAGTCAGGAACCATACGGGATACTGGGGATTGAACCCGGGTTGGCTGCATGCAAAGTAAGTGCCCAACCCATTATACTATTACTTCAGGGGTCTCCTCCTACCTGCTCTTTTGAGTTTTTTTTTTTCTTTCTTTCTTCCTGCAGAAAAGCCCCAGGAAAGTTTAGCCAGAGCCCTTCCCAGGGCAGGCTGGAAAGAGTGGAGGAGACTCCCTGAAACTGCAAGGACATCCGGGCATCCAGGCAGACCCAAATCGACATGCCAGAGCGGGCAGAACCGGACGCTCAGCTGCTGCATCTCAGCCACAGCTTAGAGGTTTCAGAGACGCTGCACCTGGACAGCACCAAGGAGAGGAGAAAGCGCAGATGCGGGAATCACCAGCCTCCACCCAGAAGCAGCCCACCTTCTGCCTCTCATCCTACTTGCTCTCTCCTTCCTTTTACCCACTTCGGGGATGGGCGGGGCTTGGGTCACATCCCACAATGAGGTTTGGGTCACATCCCACAGTGTTCTGGTTCAGTGATCCTGGTAGTACTCACGGAGGATGAGCGCCAGATGCAAACGGGGTCCACGGCGGAGGGAAACACCTGAACCCCCAGGTGATCTCTCTGGAGCATGATTTAAAAAGAAACTGTGGGCCACCGAGATTGCACAGTGGGTAAGACATTTGCCTTGCACATGGCTGACCCAGGTTCAATCTCCAGCATCCCATATTGTGCTCCAAGTATCAGGGATCACCAGGGGTGATCCCTGAGAAGAGCCAGGAGTAAGTCCTAAGCAATGCTGGGTGTGGCCCAAACAACCCCCTCCCAACACACACACACACACACACACACACACACACACACATTCTGTCTCTGTCTCTGTCTTTGTCTCTGTCTCTGCTCTCTTTCTCTCTGTCTCTCTGTCTCTGTCTGTCTCTATCTCTGTCTCTGTCTGTCTCTGTCTCTGTCTCTGTCTCTCTCTCTCTTTCCCCCCACCTCCCTAACTTTCCCCTCCTTCCGGTTACCTATGAATCTCCGGAGATCAGGGATCAGGGTCTCCTCTTTCCATCTCCAGCCCCTCTCCCTTCCCACAACTCGGAAGATGCCCCTGACTTGGGTCTGGCTGGGAGACTCACCACGCAGCCCTGGCTTGGCCATGACTTGGGTCACACAGGTCGCAAAGTCCCGGGGCTGCCCCTGCGGGGGCGCTCTTGATCGACCTACACTTCCAGAAGCCCCACCACCGCCTGCAGGGCTAATTCCATCGTAGCTCAGCCAGCCCCGGACGAGCCCGCCCTCGCCGGCTGCAGCCTCCTCCCCTATCCCCTCCCTGGGTCACCAGATCAGCGCCACCGGAGGCTAGTGGGGGCTCAGCAGCGCCTGTGGAGTACGTCCCCGCGTGGGATTAGGCATCAGGAATCGCGGAGGGGTCAGGCGGTGGACGCTGCCCATTCACTTCCCGCCCCTCCCCCAGAGGTGCCTCCCTAACGTGGCAGGTGGGATTATCTTGTGAACCATCTGGCTGATTAGTCCCAACCCCCATGGCAAAGCCTCCGTTGAGCTGCTGCCCTGTCAAGGACATTTGTCACAGAGGATGATGGGGAGGGGAGACGGAGGACCCCTTGCAGCTGTCCTCATTCCACCTGGCCCTCCAACAGGCTCACCTTCCTAAAAAAAGAGCAGGAGCTGCAGATCTGGGAGCACACAGGGTACAAGAGGAAGGGAAGGGGAGGAGGAGTTTTAGATAAACTGGGAAGTGGCCTGGAGGCAGCTGGTCCAAGGATCTCCACAGAGACCAAGTCTAGGAGTGGGCGAGTGGGCAGGGCTTGTGGGCAGGGCTGGAGGCCCACCCCAGGGCCACTCCAGATCCCGGAATCTGCCATTGCAACTCCCCGCTGCTGGGCTTCAGGAAGACCCAGAAGAGGAGCTGAAGAGGAGTTGGAGGACTGTCACAGAAGGCTCAGAGTGAAGGGTTTGATCCCGAGGCTGCTGGTGGCTGCTTCCCCGCGTTCTGGATGGGGCCCCCAGCACGGTGGCGGAGAGAGGGCAATGCAGGGTCCAAGCAGAGGAGGGCGTGAAGGTGTGTGTGCCCAGGTCCAGAGCTCCATGCAGGAGAGGACCTAGGTGGCCAGTGTGACGGGGGCGTGCAGGGCTGCCCTCCTGTCGGTGCTCATGACACTCTGCTCTCCTCTGCCCCAAAGGATGTTCTCTCCCCTTTCTCCTCCAGGGACCCTCCACTTTGTCTTTGCAATGTCAAGGGGAGGGAAAAAGTTTTTAGCATGGCGTCTTATCCATTTCTTATCGCCTTCCCATCTCTCTGTCTCTCTCTATTTCACTCTTCTCTCTCCTCTCTGTCCCACTCTATTCTTTGTCTCTTTCTCTCCTTTCTCTCTGCTGTCTCTCTCTCCTCTCTCTCTCTGCTTTCTTTACTGTTCTTCATTGGGAAAGGGAACTAAAATAGTCACCTGGGGGGGGGTTATCTCTGTCATTGAGTGTGAGGGTGAGCAAATAAAGAGCCCCAGTGACCAAAAGTGGCCCTACATTTAGAATTCCTGGAGGAGGCAAGAGATTGCTAAAATACACACATGCATGTGCATGTGCATGCACGTGCACAAGCACACACACACACACACACACACACACACTGCCTCCGCCAATCTCTCCCTTAGCATCCTTTCCCTCTCAGTCATTGTCTTTGTCTTTTTTTTTTTTTCTTTTTACTTTATTTTTGTTTGGGGACCACACCTGGTGGTACTCAGGACTTACTCCTGCCTCTGTGCTCAGGGCTCACTCCTGGCGGGGCTCAGGGAACCATATGAGCTACCCACCGCGCTACCCTCTCTGGCCCTGTAAGTACTGTTTCCTACATCACGACATGGCATATGGGGGCCTGTGAGAGATGGTCATGTTTTGTCTGGCAAGTACATCGTCCTGTCCAGAAGCAGGAGGAGAAATTCAGGCTGTGGAGCACAGGAGGCTGAGAAACTGACACCTTGGGGTGAAGAGGAGGCCTCGGTGCTGGCTCTCTTGGTGCCTCCAATAACACCCCATGCCTAGGTCCCAGGGAGAGTGTCAGGCGATCAGTCAGGAGAGAGACAGGTCAGTCCATGGCCCTGGATCTAGTTTCCTGCAGAGATCTTAGAGGCTACGCAAAGTTGGAAACGAGGTGATGGATGGAGAGCAGCAGACTGTAAATTATTGAGCAGTTATATAAGACTGTGCCCGTTCCTCCTGCCGCTGGGGCTACAGAACCCCCCACCACAATGACTCGCAACCTCCGTGCCACTTGTCTGTAATGGAGTTTCCCCTGGAGGTTTATCCCCAGCAGTAAGAGAAGCAGCTGGGACCTAAAATAACAGCTGTCCCTGGGGCCCCCAACAGCAAGGAAGGTCTTGGCTAGGTGTTGAGGCTCCTAGGGTCTCCACCTGACTCTGTCTCTCCCCCCCATCCCAAGACACCCTCTCTCTCAAAGGGAGGGGAAGGATGAGTGATGGATTAGACAGTGTCTTAAGTCTGCTCTGGCTCCATCTCACGGTACTTTCAATGCGTTGACTCTCTCCTCTGTTAAAAAGACTGGGGATAAAAAAAAAAAAGACATCAATTCCCTGCCACTTCCTGTCACATATTTGGGACATTGCCTCTGGTCCCCAGCTAGAGTACTCAACATCTGGGCACCCTGTGTGTGCCTGTGAACTTCCACCTAAAGTGTGTTGGGGGTTTCTTCTGCTTTTGAGAGACACATCTGGTGATGTTTAGGGTCTACTCCTGGCTCTGTGCTTTGGGGTTGCTGCCCAGCACTGCTCAGGAGACCATGTAGGGCTGGTGAGATAGTACTGAGGCTAAGGCTCTTGCTTCGCATAGCCAACCAGGGTTCAATCCCCAGCATCTCAGAAGGTCCCCAAACACCACCAGGAGTGATTCCTGAGCACAGAGCCAGGAGCAAGCCGTGAATATTGCCAGGTGTGACCCCAAAACAAAAAAAAGGAGCCCATATAGTGCCAGGGATGGGGCCCAGGGCTCTGGCACGTGCTCTGCCTATTGGGGGCATCTCCCTGGTCCCCCCTAAGTCCTCCTCCATTGGGGCCCTCTCATACCTTCTTGAAAGTTACAGCCTCAGTTAGTGGCTTCAGGCCTAAACCTTTTGGAGACTGGGGTTACTGCACCGGCTCTTCTGCCAGGAAATGACACCTGGAGCTGAAGGGAATCTGTCGTCCAATAGGATCTCAGGAGAAATGTCCTTTCCACTGCCCAGAACAAAGGCCACATCCCCACTTCTCAGCCATCACAGAACCTTCTCCACCTCTTTGAGTCCCAGTATCTCCATTTTTTTATTGAATCACCTTGAGATAGACCATCATAAAGCTGTTCATGATTGGGTTTCAGTCATACAGTGTTCCAGTACCCATCCTTCCACCAGTGCCCATTTCCCAGCACCAGTGTGCTTCATTTCCCTCCCCACAGCCTGCCTCCTCCATGCCAGGAACTTTTCTTCTCTCTCTCTCTCTCTCTCTCTCTCTCTCTCTCTCTCTCTCTCTCTCTCTCTCTCTCTCTCTTCCCCTCCCTTTTGAGCATTCTGGTCTGCAATATAGATACTGAGGGGTTATCATGCATATCCCTTTACCTACTTTCAGTACTCTGTTCTGGTCTATCGTTACTATTTCCAACTATTGATGTCAACTGGTCCCTTCCCTCTCTTACCTACCCTCCCACCCACTCACCCACCCACCCACCCACCCACCCATACACACACACACACACACACACACACAAGGCAGATTCCAACCCTTGCCAATGGCTCCATCTTTACCCAGTGCTTCCGTACTGGTCAGAGTCTGCCAGGGCCCCTGTGCAAGACGCTGATTCAGGTGGATCCGACGCATTTCCCCTTAGACCTGTCTCATTCCCGCTCACAGACCTCTGCTTGGGACATATACACAATCACCAGGCTTTTGTCAAAGAACTTGGCCTTTACTGGGGTGGGGGGTTCCGGAGGGCGTGAAAGAGCAGAACATGCAGGGGGAACCAAGCATCACCCGGATTGGGGGTGCAGAGCAAGCGCCCAGGGGGCCTCACTTGCTGCAGTCCCGGGCTGCACTTGCACTGCAGGGCGTTGAGGATCTCGTGATAGATGACAGAGCCATTGGTGCAGCGCAGGGGCACCCGCATGGGCTCTGTGCGCATCGGGGAGCAGCAGGAACACTGATCCTGCACGCCCTCCTCCTTGTCGATGTTGTACAGGGCCTTGCTGGCACATTTGCCCTGCAACAAAGCAGAGTCAGGCTCATGGCAGGGCCAGGTCAGGGGCAGCTGGCGTCCTCCACCTGCCCAACTCCGGCCTGCGAAAAACTGAGCTCAGGGGTCTATGCAATGAATGGGACGGCGAGGTGGTCTGCGCTGTCTCTGTCCCTCTGGCAACAGCATGTCCAGACCGCTCTGGCTTCGTGTCCACTACTTGGGTTCAAGGAACACTGCAGCTGCTTTCAAGGACTTGTTGGGTAATAGTTGGAAATAGTAATGCTAGACTAGAGCTGACTATTGAAAGTGGGTAAAAAGATATACATGCCAGTGTTGCAAACACAATGCATAAAAGGAGAGAGGAGAGAGAGAGAGAGAGAGAGAGAGAGAGAGAGAGAGAGAGGGAGAGAGAAGAAAAGTGCTCTCCACAGAGGCAGGCTATGGGGGAGGGGAGGGGAGGGTGATTCAATAAAATAAGTATGTAAAATAAAGGACTTGATACTGGTTTCATTCTTATTTTTTAAGTTCCTAGTTACTTCAATCAAACACTAAAAAAAAATTGGGCTGGAGAACTAGCTCAAAGGGCCGAAGTGTGTGCTTTGCATGTGGGAGGCCCAGGTTTGGTTCCGCTGCTATATGTCCCCTGAGCACTACTTGGAGAAACCCCCAGGCTCAGAGCCAGTAGTAGACCCTGAGCACTGCCAGGTGTAGGAAAAGTTTTGGAGTAGGGGTAGAGGTCGGCAGAACAAACTTTCTTTGCATGTGTGAGGTCCTGGGTTTGATCCCTGGAACAGATACAGGAAAACTGGAGGAGAATGAATGGATGAGAAAAAGGAGGAGGAAGAGGAAAGGAGAAAGAAGAAAAGGAGGAATAGGGAGAAAGAGGAAAGAGTAGAAGGGAGGAAAAGGAGGAAGGAAGGAGGAGGAGGAAGAAGAAGAGGAAGAGGAGGGGAGGAAGAGAAGGAGGAAGAGGAGGAGAGAAGAGGAGGAGGAAGAGGAGGTGGGGAAGAGAGGAGGAAGAGGAGGTGGAGGAAGAGGATGAAGAGGAAGAGAAGGAGGAAAAAGGGGAGAGAAAGAGAAAAATCTTCTACTCCCACTTCTCTTTCCTGTGAATTTCCGGGTCCTTCTAAATCAACACATGAGAAGTGTGCAGATACAGAAGTCACCCCCGCCTCCTCCCTGCAGCAGGACTCTGCTGGACTCACCGACCCTTACCTGGCAGTAATGAATGTCCACTTCCACTTCAGACTTACAGCTCCCCACTTTAACATACTGCAGCATGGTGATGTCCTTGCATTCAGGTTCCTCACCTAGGGGACAGGTGAGAGTGGGGAGCTGGGGGGCTTCCATGGCACCCTCTTCCACCCAGCACAGGGAGCAGAATGAAGCTCTCCCGGTTCACCTCTGCTGACCCCAGCCCTTCCTGTGCAAAGGCAAAGTTGACACTCGGTCTAACTCACTTAATGGCACCATCTTAATCATAGGTGGAGCCTAGATTCCCCATGCCTGGGTGAAGGAGACCGATGAGACTGGCTCTGATCCAGTTGTAGATTCTGACTACATGAGGGCAGCTGATGCTAACCTCTTATGCTTATAACAATACCCAGAAGCCAATGCACAAACAAAGGAGCCAATAAGTAGAATTAATTTGTCTCCACTCCTGCCTGTGGGGAAGAAGCAAGGCTAATGTCACAGTCACATAAGAACAGTCACTGCCAAGAGGATCCTCGGGCACCCTCCCTCCCCACCCCCACCACAGTAGATTCTTCTCCTGGGTAGCTGGGCTGGGCTTAGTGGCAATCACCTCGATTCTACACTTGATACACTGAGATGCCTAGAATTCTGAGCCTGAATGCCAGCCTTGTCATGCTCCCACCCACCTCTGCTCAGTCCCTGGGAGTTCTTCTGTTCTTGGATGACTCCAAATCTAAGCCAAGGCTAACTACATGTTGGAAACATTCCACCTCCAAATAATTGCATTGTAAAGGTAAAGACTGCCAAGGACATCAAGAGGACGAATACATGCAGACACTGGGTCAACATGCTGTAGCCTTTTGCTATGATTTAAATCCCTGAGCCTGACTTGTTTCCCTCCAGAGGGGCGTAGAGCATCCCCACATACCAAGCTCATGGACCAGTAAGTATCCCTTTGTCTTTTATCGCTCAGAGAACAGCCTCCTTACCAACTCCACATACAGTAAACCTAAAGAAGATTCGTCCTGGTGGGTGGGAAACTAGGGATTTTGGTGGCAGTAAGGGCACATTGGTGGTGGGACTGATGTTGTAAATTGAATACCTGAAACAACTGGATTGTGAACAACTTTGCAGATCACTATATTTAAATAAAGTAAAAATTCTTCTTAAAAAAGGAAAAGAGAAAATTCATCTTCTTCACACAATTTATGACTTAAACCCTTCAAATACAGATCCTAGAAAGATGTTCTCCGGGTGGATTTCTCCACCTACTACAATCTGGTCACAGCAATAGGTCCCCAGGGCCATCTGAGTAAGCGCTCAATGACTAAACATTGAAGGGAAACATTCTCACTGTCCCTGTCTCTACTCCCAAAAGGAGTTAACACAAAACAAAGTAAACAGAAAGAAACTAAATGAAAAATAAACCAAAATATCTCTCATTATTCCAGGTAAGTCATCGTTCTCTGTAGAAAAGGTCACACTGAAATTGGGACTCTGAAAGTCACGCACGTGTGTTGTTGTGTGTGTGTGTGTGTGTGTGTGTGTGTGTGAACACAGGGATATTTGGCAAGTGTCTGTCAGACATGCAGGATCATGGAACGCATCTCCAAAGCTTCTGGGACCAGCTACTGTAACCCAGTTGCAGGATTAAGAGGGGCTGAAAGTGAGCAGAACTTAGACCAGCCTGACAAACCCTGGTAGGAAGCTATTCTTTGCATCCCAGTAGTAAACAGTGGGGGGCCAGTGTTAGCTGTTTCGACTTCTTCATCCCCAAAAATACCTCCTGGCTGACATTCACTGTATCACAGTATCACTGTCTTCTATTAGATCATCGATTTGCTCGAGTGGGCACCAGTAACATTTCAGTATGTCCTGTCACATGCGGATAGCCCAAGGGCATCTGCCCGCTACAGGAACATAAAGAGCCTGAAACCATTCCATCAAGTCATGGGAATGAGGTTTATAATTGTTACTGGTATTTGGCATGTCAAATATGACACAGGTAGCTTGCCAGGCTCTGCCGTGCAAGTGGGATTCTCTTGTAGTCACCTCAAAACTCAAGCATTTATTTATTTTTGGGGGGGTCACACCCGGCAATGCTCAGAGGTTACTCCTGGCTCTGCACTCAGGAATCACTCCTGGCGGTGCTCGGAGGACCATATGGGATGCCGGGATCGAACCCAGGCCGGCACAGGCCGGCCGTGTGCAAGGCAAATGCCCTACCTGCTGGGCTATCGCTCCGGCCCCAAAACTCGAGCATTTATTGATGAAAATTCAACATTCAACAAAGACTGACATTCAACAAAGACTAAATGCAGGGCCAGAGAGATTATACAGTAAGGCGCTCACCTTGCATATGGTCAATCAGGGTTCAATCCCCAGCACCATGCATGCCCCCAATACTGCCAAGAGTAACCCCTGAGTACAGAAGGTGTGACCCAACAAAGCAAAAAGAAAAGGAAGTGTTCCTAGTATCTACTTTGTGATATGGATCAAGAGGGTCTTCCAAGGAGCTCTGGCTGAGGAGAGGAGATAACTCTGACAGACTTCTAGGACGGAGCAACCCAAGATTCTATCCAGGTTAGATGAATCAAGGCTGGACAGGAAGAAGGGGGTGAGGAAAGAGAATGCTCCAACTGCCACATTTCAGGCTTGCGCTTAAGGACTTCCAAGGACTGTCCCACTGAACAGTCACAGACCGGTGACTGAGAAGTGTCTCAATGGATTAAGCTGACCCCAAAGAACAGTGCCTCTACTTGGTCTGATGGTTTCAAAGAACAAGCCATTCGGGGTATACTTACAGGTGTCACAGCAGGTCCCAGATATTTTTGTGACTTTTCCCTTAAAAAACAGAAAACGTCCCAGATTAGACACAAAAATGACACAAGTCACTGCAGGGCTCTGGACTTGCAGCCCTGAGTTTACGTCCCCAGAGGTAAACCATGTTTTCCCATCACAAACTTGAGCAGACAGACCTCCCCACCCAACCAGACTGAAACCATCTGGATTATTCTCAATTTCCGCCAAGCAAAATTATCATTGGGATCGACATTCCCAGAGGAGCTTGGAAATCCATCCATGCTCCACAGGTCCACTCAAGGATCCAAGATTCGGTCTCCAGAGACTTAAGAGTGGAAGTTTGTTGTTGTTGGGTTTCTTTGTTGTTGTTGTTGTTGTTGTTGTTGTTGTTTTTAAGCATTGCAGAGCATCTGCTTGCTCCAGGTACATAAAGAGCCTCAAACCATTCCCATCAGGTCATGGGAATGAGGTCTATAATTGTTACTGGTATTTGGCATATCAAATCCGACACAGGTAGCCTGGAACAAGCAGATGCCCTTGGGCTCTACTAGCAAGCAACAGGACATATGGAGATAGTTACTGGTGCCCGCTCAAGCAAATCGATGATGAACGGGAAGACAGTGATACAGTGATACAGTAATTGCAGAGCATAAAGTTTTGTCTCTCTGTCAGTCTTTGATATCTTGGGTGCTAAGATTTTTTTGAACTAAATCAAGGATCTCCACGAGATGCTTAGAAATCGTGACAGAGGTTAACTGCAGGCGGTCTGTTTGGACTCGGTTCTGAAGTGAATGGCGGAGGCTGCCAAGAGGAAAACAGAGCGTGAGCTGCCACTCACTCCTCCGCCAGACACTTCTGCTCGTCAAAGGGAGGGCAGCCTGTGATCCTCTTCTCCCAGATGTACTCTCCTCTCTCGTTGACTTTGCAGAAGTGACTATCACAACCATCTTGGAGTGTCTCATCACGCTGAAAGGAGAGAGCAGAAGTGGGGCTGGAGGGATAGTACAGTGGGGAGGGTGTTTTCCTTGCACGCCACCGACCCAGCTTCAATCCCCGGCATCCCATCTGATCCTCCCCAAGCAGCACCAGGAGTAATTCCTGAGTGCGAAGCAAGGAGTAACCCTGAGCATCGCTGGGAATGACTCAAAAAGCTTTAAAAAAAGAAAGGAAAGAGCAGAAATGAGTAGGCTACACTTCAAGCAAATGTTTGGGTTCCAAAGTCACTTCAAACCATTGCCTTGACTCCTTGGGGCTGCTGAAACAATTTGTAGGACTTTGGAACAAAGAGAGGGTCAGGATTGGGTCTACACACCTAGGAAAGAGACTAGAGATGAAATCCCAGTTTTCCAATGCATTTACTAGAAACAGAAGTGCATAAATGGAGTATGTCCCCAGAATCTTCAGACCACTTGGAACCCTCAAGAGTTCATGCCATGGGAGAACATGACAGTCAAGATCTGAACAAGAAAATACATGGGTGATACTCTCCTGAGCCACCAGCAAATTCAGACTTTCACAGGTCGGAGTTTGAATTGTCTATCTGTCCTCTGACTCTCTGTCCAGTCTCACAGACAAATCAAGCCTGGGGGGAAAATCTCAACCAGTTACAAGTCATGGGGCCACTCAATGACAAAATCATTAAAAGACAGAGGTCTAGGCCTTCTCTGAATTATCCATCTTTTCTTTGCATAATCAGGCCGAAGTCAGTAACATCCCAATGTCAGCAGAAGAAAAATGTTGTCCCACTTTCTTGAAGAAAAGAACTCCAAACAGAAAGTAGATGATAACCAGAAGAGTTCCAAAGATCACCCTGCTCCCCACCTTCAGTGTCACGATCTGTCCTCCCCGCAGCTGAATGGTGCAAGCCGCCGGCAGGCATCTCCCACAGCAATCTCCTTGGACCTTCTCTTCCTTGTAGCCCTGGATCCAGGAGAAAAAAGCAGCTTATGTGATGCTCCCACCTCAGCCCAATGAGGTTCATTTGCCAGTGTCTCATCTCTCCCTCCCAGCAATTTACTAGGATTTGGAACGCCAACACCCAACTCATGTCTCAGTTCCCAAGACAGCTCTCCTTCCCTCCACCTGTTTACCCTTCACTCAAGTTCTATAACCTGAGCTCTCCATCAGACCTCCCCTGAGCTCCAGACTTACAAATTCATGGTTCATCTTATTGTTATTTCAAGAATTGTGTCCGGGGACCAGAGCAATAGCACAGCGGGTAGGGCATTTGCCTTGCATAAGGCCCACCTGGGTTCGATCTCCGGCATCCCATATAGTCCCCTGAGCACCACCAGGAGTGATTCCTGAGCAAAGAGCCAGGAGTAACTCCTGAGCATTGCCAGGTGTGATCCAAAATCTTACAAAAGTGCATTTCTAATTAGTCCACTGCTTGGTCATGACCAAACTACTCTGACACTCCCTAGTCCAAGTAATTATATCCTATACAGGACTGTAAGAGTCTTGCTTTGTCTTCATATCTCCATTTATGCCCCTGAACCAGATGTTCTCCCATGTAATGGCAGAGTAATTAATATTAAAACCTTATACTTATAATTATACTTTATATATTTTATTTACATGAGCCGTCTGCATATAATAATTATAAACTGTTGACAAGATAGTTTAGACAATTATTTAAAGACACTAAACAGCTCAAATCAAGAATAAGCTCAAGGAAATTTGGTCACTGAAATAAGGAGCAATGGGCAGAGATGCTTCCAGACCCTGCACCAGGCTGACTACATGGGGCCCCCAGAGGGGGATGGGTTTGGATCTGGCCCATCCCAAGAGAGCAAAACCTTCACACCTCCCAATCGCTGCCATTTCAAGGTTGAACTCCACTGCTTGGATGAACTCAATCCAGAAATTAATCCGTTGAAATACTTAGAAGTAAGAGTTTTGTGGCTGAAATCTGCGGACTTTCACAGAGTCACGGTGGGCTCCCTCCCCCAGCTCCCTGCTCTTCTGGAAGGCCAGGCTGTTGCGCCTATATCCCAAAGGCACCACCCAGTTATAAATTTAACTCCAACTTTATCATCCAGTTACAATCTTTGGAATTCCTGCAGTGACATTTCAAACACTAGTTTACTGATATAAGTAAACTGATATAAGTATAGTATACTTATACTGATAAGTAGCACAGCACATTTAATAGATAAGGCAACCAGTAACAAAATATATAGTTACAAGGCCTATAATAATGTATCAGTAATGTCCTATAACAACATAACAGTAATTTCTTATACAAAGAGCTTAATTGCTCAATGGCTCCATGGTGAGACTGAACAATCTTCACTAACATTTTTCTAAGAAAACATTTCTTCACCATTTTTAGCAAATTAGCTATAACAATAAATAAAAATAAATTATTGAGTGTCTGCTTAGAGGCAGGCTTACGCAGCGGTTTGGAAAATTAGAAATAATGGTGGTTGGAAGTTGAAGCGGTGGTGGGTTTGTGATTGAATATTGAATATTTGTAAGAAATTAACATGAACAACTTTGTTAAAAAATTGAGTAGAAGTCCACTATGTTTAATAAGTTCAATTAATGAAAGTCACACAGATGGTCCAATTCACACTCAGAAGCTCATGAGTTCATGAGTATAAAGGCCATGACTTTAACAATACCATTACAAGATATATGTTATAATAAGCAATATAATTAGTGCCTGCTAAGGGAGCAGGCATGGGGAGAGTAGGGTATTTAGTGGTGGTAAGGGCACATTGGTGGTGGGACTGGTGTTGGAAAATTGAATACTTGAAACAACTGTACTGTGAAAACTTTGTAAATAATGAGTTTAAATAAAGTTAAAAATTTTTTAAAGAAATAAAGAGCAATATTCATATTTATGTGGTTTCTCAATGAGGACAGATTGTATGACATGAGAAAACTAGAAACCAAGCACAAGCCTGTCATTTTATTTACCTGAAGAGTCAAAGGACAGAGTTTGAAGTTTCTAAAATTACTGTAAACTTGAGGAAATCTCAGGAAGTCAGAAAAGACCCAAAATAATGCATCTAAAAGTCATTCAATTGTTTTTTGGGGGAGGAGGGGGTCACAGCCGGTGATGTTCGGGGGCTTACTCCTGGCTTTGCACTCAGGAATTACTCCTGGTGGTGCTCAGGGAACTATATGGGATGCTGGTCCCATACGGGGGTTCAACCCAGGGGGTTGAACCTGGGTTGGCTGCATGCCAGGCAAGCGCGCCCTCCACCCTGTACTGTCTCTCCAGCACAATTTTTTTTGTCTCTGGGTCACACCTGGCAATGTTCAGGGTTACTCCTTGCACTGTACTCAAGAAATAGTCCTAGCAGTACTCAGGAGACCATATGGGATGCCAGAGATTGAACCTGGGTTGGCTGTATGCAAGGCAAGCATCTCTCCAGGCCAAATTTAAATTTTTAGATATAAAACCTTCCACCTGAAAGGAGTAACTGGTGACATTTATCAAAAATCTCAGAAAGACAGTGACCTCACACCAGTGAGAATGGTCTATAATAATAATAAAAAAATTCAATGACTCAGAACCAATTATGAACACTTTTGTAATTATATATCTCATGGTGGCATAATAAAAAAATTTTAAATAAATAAAAAATTAAATTAAAAATTTTTTAAAAATTCATAAGTTGGTGGTCCATAATGGAAAGAAGAAAGAACTTTTATTCCACTGCTGGTGGGACTGTTGTTTGGTTCAGCCTCTCTGGAGAATAGTTTGGAGATGCTTCAAGAATTATGACTATAGCTTCCACATGTCCCAGCAATTCCGCCCCTGGGTGTCTACCCCAAGAGCACACAAACATGAATCTGAAGGCCATGTACTCACCTATGCTCTGCACCATGATCTGGACACAACCCAAGTGTCCGGCAACAGAGGACCACACAAAGACATTGTAATATACAGACCCCCGGAATGCTACTAAGCTCTGAGGAAATGAAACATGACCTTACAATCTGCTACAACTTGGATGGAATTCGAAGGGGTTCTGCTAAGTGAAGTGAGGTATGGTCAATGGAACTGTGAGTTAAGGTTGTCAAGAGAGGAATTGGATGGAGGGACCATGGAATAACAGTAGATTAACAGACTGTGGAATAATAGTGGAATAACAGACAGACAGTGAAATGACTCTGGAGTAACAGAGGGACCGTGGAATAATCATGGAATAACAACTGTACCGTGGAATAACCGTGGCGAGACCTTGGCACTGTAGTGGTAAGCAGAGTGCAGCTGCACCCTAAGTATGAAACAGCACTATTGTTGTTTCAGTGTCAAAGTAAAAACAATATCAGTACATTATGAAACAGTAACAATAAATAATTTTAACACTAGTAAAATATAATAGCAATCTCACAAAACTCTTTCAGGAAGGAGAAGAGAAGGAAACACGTCTGGCATCTTTATTGACCCCAATACGGTCCTACTACCAAAACCTCACAGAAACGTTCAAAGAGAAATAAATTAGAGATGACCTGTCATTCTTGACCATAGATAAAAAATCTCTAACACAATATTGGCAAAAAGGATCTTACATCAGATTAAATTAAAAGGAATAACATCATGGTAAATGGGATTTATCAAAAGAATGAAAGGTAGTTGGCAACTGAAAATCAATCAATGCAATTTCTCCTGTTAACAGAATTAGGGAAAAACCATACAATCATCTCTATGTAAAAGTAAAGCTGCTGACAAAATTCAATACCCATTTCAGAAAAAAAAAGACTCCATAAATTATGGATAGAAGAGAACTTCTTCAATTGGACGAAAGGCATACAGCACTCCTATTTAATGATGAAGTGTTGAATTAATTCTCTCTTTAGTCAGAAACGAAACACTCAACACTTCTCTTTAGTGTTAGCCAATGAACAAGAAGAAAAGGGAAAACATTGCAAAGAAAAAGTGAAGACAAACTTTCTTTTACAATATCATCCAAAAGCATATAAAAAGCAGGAAATTATTAACAAAATGTGAGCAAGGCACCTCCATTAAACCCGCAAATGACCACAGTAAAGATCTCGGTAATGGAGGCATGTGCTAAGTATGTCCATCTTGCCAAAAGGCCCACGCTATCTAGAGGGATTCAGACACGACAGCACACCTCTGAAGTACGTTTCCATAAAACAAGAGGAGATGACTGTAAATTTATAGGGAAAGGAGGATGACCTAAGACAGACAAAACAATCGTGAAAAGGAAGAAAGGCTGAAGGATTGCCACTTCTGGTTTCAGGACATAGTATAAAGATCCAGCAATCAAGACAATGTGTGGTGATCACAGGTCACGTCCCCACCCACCCCGCAATGCTCCTCGGTGCTCCTCGCCCTGTCTCCCTGAGCGCTCCCGGGCACCACCCGGCAGCACATGCCACCTTCTGTGGGCCTTGCTTCAGGCCAAAGCATTGTCTGCTCTGGAAGCAATGGGTTCTGAGCCAAGGGTGACCACTGTCACACTGTCAACAATGACACCAACGCTTCATTCTAATGAAGAATGAGGCTGCCTCACCTCCGTTCCCTGCAGTGACCTCGACTCCCTCCCCTCATGCTCCAACACCTGCAGGAAGCCTCCTGGAGGCTCTTTTTGGCAGAGGCTCCGGTTAATCCCACAACGAAGGGTGCTGAGCTACTTCTGGCTACCTTCTCCAGTACAGGACATCAGGAGTCCCACTCACTCCCGAGTCAGGTCCCCCCCGCCTTCCTGACCGCTCTTACCGGGGGACAGGCCTTGCATGTGGTCTTTCTGCACTCCAGCTTGAACCCCGACCACGACGCCCTGCTCCAGGGTACAGTGGCCACGAAGTACAAACGTCGATCATCAGGCTCTTCCCGGGCTGGAAATACGCGCCCCAGGTTCAGGCCTCGGGGCCCCCAACCCCTCAGCCTAGATCATCCCCGGGTCCCACCTCCAGCCCTTTCTGCCCACAAGGGAGCTTGGCTGAAGGGGCTTGTGTAGGGGCCCCGGAGAATCTGAGAGGTGAAGAATAGGGTGTTGGCTCCAGCATCTCCTGTGGCGGTATCAGACTTTGCAGTGGCTGATCCCCCTCTCAGCACCGCCCCTCTCCCTGACACACACCCCGCCCCTGCCCCCTCTGGGAGAAGACAGCAGCTCACCGCAATGATGGTACCATTGAGCATGCAGGCCTCCACGGGTTCTGTGGAGAGAGAAGCAGAAAGGCCTGAGTGTGTGGCGTGCATGGGGCAGCTCCCTAGGAGCCTCCCTGTCCATCTGGACCTCCCCCAATACCCTGCTTAGAGCACAGGGGGTTCCTCTAGGAAACTTCTTTGTTGAAGGGACCCACACAGATAGTCAGGGCTTCTGAAAGAGTGAAGTTCCAGGGACCAGGGAGAGTGTAGGGAGCCGAGCACATGCTTTAGCTGCAGGAGTCCTAGGTTCAATCTCCAACCCACAGGGGCCCTCTGAGAATAGCCAGTAGCGAATCCCTGAGCACAGAGGTAGGAGTAAAACATGAGCATTACCAGGTGCAGCAGAGAGAGAGGTGGAGGGGAAGGGAGAGAAAGAAAGAAAAAAAGGAGGAAGGGAGGGAAGGAGGGAGAGAGGGACGGAGGGACGGAGGGAGGGGAGGGAGGGAGGGAGGAGGGGGGAGGGAGGAGGAAGGAAGGAAGGAAGGAAGGAAGGAAGGAAGGAAGGAAGGAAGGAAGGAAGGAAGGAAGGAAGGAAGGAAGGAAGGAAGGAAGGAAGGAAGGAAGGAAGGAAGGAAGGAAGGAAGGAAGGAAGGAAGGAAGGAAGGAAGGAAGGAAGGAAGGAAGGAAGGAAGGATGGATAGATAATGAGTGGGTGAGTGTAAGGAGGTGTCTGGTCTGAGGTGGACTCCCAATGTCCCCATGCATTCACTCACATAAGCAAGAGGAGCTGGCCCAGACCCAGACTCCCCTTGTTTGAAGTGGGACAGGGCACCCAGACTCCCCCTGTTCACAGTAAGACGGGGGATATCCGAGAACTGGGCGCAGCGCTGAGAGCACCCATAGGTCGCCCCCCTTTCTCTCACCTTGCTGACTCTCACAGAAGCAGCAGGGCAGAGGGGAAGCCACAGCCCCGCCCATCTCCTTCCTGCTGGAGGGGCTCTAGAGGGGAAGTCCAATGGGTGGCCCCCTGTGGAGAGGGGGAGCTAGCAGTGCCCCAGCCTGGCCCGTCTCACTGTGGGTGCGGGGCTGGCAGTACCCCAGCCCGGCGGCCTCACCACAGCGGCAGGCAGGGCAGCATTCCTCCGTGTGGCAGCTCAGCTGGAAGCCGGTGGGGCAGGCCTGGACGTCCAGCTGTGGGCAGGAGATGTTGTGCTGCTGCACGAAGACCTCCTCGTTGGCGCGCACACACTCGTGGATGATGCAGGGGTTCCTGGGGGAGGTCCATCGGGAGCCCACCTGGAGACAGAGCAGTGGGTGGGGCAGGTTGGGGCCACAGGCCAGGTGTGGGCAGCCCAGGCCCAGGGAGAGCTGTTAATGGCCCAGCTCAAGGCCTAAGACCACCCCATCCCCCAATGTCTGACATGGCTACAAAGGGGTGCCTGGGCCGTTCTGGTTCCTTTGGTGAGGTGGGGGTCCGGACTCACATGCCCGGTCAGGGCCACAAGTGAGACAGAGTCTACAGCCCAGGTAAGCAGTGTCAAGGAAGCGTGGGAGCCCCCTTTCCCCCTTGGCTGTATTGGGCTCTGAGACCCCCAAGCACGCAGTGAGAGCGGCATGGAGGATGTGTGCAAGGGAACTATCTCCCCCTTTCCCAGCTGCCTGCCCCCGCCATGGTGTCGGGGCTCAGTCCATATTCCTCAAGGGGTCCCCAAGGTCCCCAGGGCTGCAGTTGGATAAACGCAAGGGGCAGAACCCCAGCAGGCCAACCAGATTTCGGGAAGACCTGGAGTTGGTGCGGAGGTGGGGGGGTGGCTGCAGGAGCCAGTGGGGGGAAAGTATATGCAGAGGCGGAAAAGCCACCCAACACCCACAATGCAGGGTTACAGGTTCCCCAATCCCAGGGCTCGGCCCACTCTTAGAGAGGAAATGGGCCTTCTCCCCACATCTGCAAAACAGGAAGCTCAGGGCAACCTTCACTGCTTCCCCGTCCAACAAGCATCCCCTTCCCTCCCTATCCACACCACCGCCCTCCCAGACTTAGACTCCCTGAGGGGCTCAGCCTAGGGTCAGGAGCCCTCTGATACTCCCAGGCTGCTGGGCCTGCACCCTCCTTCCTCCCCCAGGGCCCAGACCTACGCTCTTCCAGGAAACCTGGGAGTCCCCTCTTGGGGAGCCCGTCAGCACCTCGCAGGCCGAGGGCAGGCAACGTCCACAGCACTCGCCTTCATGAAGCACGTGCGTGAATCCCTAGGGAAGCCAGGAGGAGGGGAGTGTGAGAAGTTGCTGTCGGGCCACCCAGCACCCCAACAGATGACACATCCCAGCTAGATCCAGTCCACAAGCGAATGAAAGACACCCCAGAGTATCTCAATGCAGCCTGCTGACCTAGTCTTTGGGGGTGGGGGGTTTACAGCAAGGACACCTGTCTGGCAAAAGGAGAATATTCCAGAAGCCTGGAATCTGCTCTAAACAAGAAAATGAAAATTCATTCCCCTTACAACAGGAGTATCAGATCCCCAGGCTGCTACTCAGGGTCAGAGACAGGTGACGCAAGGATGTTACCCTGAGTTCCCTTGGCAATGACCCAGAAGTTATGGGACCTACAGAGAGGAGAGAGCAGAGAAGACCAACCTACCCCCACACAGCCTGCAGGGGAGAGTATAAGCCCAGAGGAGAGCTGCCTCCTTGCCTCTGAATCCCTCCAATCACACCTAAGCATAGAACACTCCACGGGACTCCCCTCTAGGGGGCGCTCTGGAGGTAGACAGGGCTTGGTCCTTTGAAACAAGAAATAACAGCCCATCTGGACAGGTGTGGAGCCTTGCCTACACAGCCCATAGGTCTGAGAAGGCCACCCCAGGAGACACAGCCTCAGGGGAGATGCAGGCACTCTGGAAACTTGGCTGCATCTCACATAGTCTCCCAGGGAGCTCCTTGCATCCTGGCCCACGTCACAGAGGTGCCCCGTGAGCAAGGATGCAGGTCACCAACTGCGTCTGTGATGGGCCGGTGCTAAGCAGGAGTCCACACCTCCGAAGGCTGCACACAACTTGGCCTCCCACTCTGACACAGACACACCCAGAGCCAGGAACGAAAGACCCCGAGCAACACGGAAGGGTGTCCTGAGCACAGAGCCCAGAGATGTGGAATTTTGTCTTTCCTGTGGGCTGCCGTCTTGGGCAAATACACTGGCCATGGCTGTGGATGCCTCCCACCAACCAGGAATTCCAAGACCTGCCAGCTTCCTGGCTGCCATCTTGCTAAGCCCCCCAACTTCCTACCTTCCCCAAGCTTACTGGGCCTTTCCACATTTATTTCCCGTAGTCCTTTGAAGTAGCAAGCACCTAGCTGAGAAATCTCCACCTCAGAGCCCTCTCAGGGCTCTCCTTCTTCACCGTTTCCAGTTTCCTCATGAGGGTCGGAACGAGGAGTGTCTGTCTGTCCCAGTCAGAGGACAGACGCCATGGAAAAGACCAAGCCCAAGTTGATTTGACAGCCTGAGCCTTGAATCCCAGCTAAAATGGAGCAGGGGAAAGGGAACATGGCCTCCCCCTGGACCCAACTGGCCTCTGTAAGGTGGGAGTTGCCAGTGGCATCAACCCCCCCAAAGAATAGGCCCCCAGAAGCAAAACGAGTCCCCGTCTACTGACTTCCGGGGAGCTGCAGAAATGAGCTCGCCTCTTCCCGCGCTACTTTGCTGCTTCCAGGGTGACACCTGGGAAACCCAGCCCTGCCTCTTCCTTCTTTTGGAAAAACACCAGGAGGGTGAATGGAGATGGGGGGGGTCTGTTCCGCTGTTCCGTCCATCCAAACACAGCTCCCTAGGCCAGTGTGGAGTCTAATTTGCTTCCAAAGATAAACTTGTGTAAAGGTTTAGACCCACACGTAGGACCTGCCCTGCAGTATGTGGAAGCAAGGTCACAGGAATAAGGACCTTCTGGAACATTCTGTGGAGCCAGCCAAGTCCCCTTCTTACTTCACATTTATGGGGCTGTTTGGTTTGGGGCAATTGAGGAGCCACAGTTCCGAGGTGATCATGGGCAGTGCGTGGCTGTGTTCAGGAGTCACTCCTGGCAGTGCTCAAGGGGTCAGGCAGAGGGCCGGGATCTAACCAGTGCGTCCCAGGCAAGGAACGTCCCCCCCCCCCACTTAGGTCCTGTCCTATGTCTCCAGTCCATGCATTGTTTTCTTCCTGACTCAAAGAGCTATGCAGAAGGTATCTGGGGAAAGCGTGTGCTGCAGGCGGTAGCTGCTCTTCAGGGGAGGAAGCAGAGGGTGATGGCAGGGGAGGGCGTCCCAGCCCCAGATTCCTGGGGCTCCACAGTCCCTGACAGCAGCTAACAGCCCCTCGTGGGAAACAAGAATGTCAACACGCTCACTCACGATGCCCTCACACACCCAAAGCAAAGTCCAGAGCCCACATGCTCTTGGCTCAGACTCCACCACCAGGCTTCCCGTCCCCTCAGACCACGTGAGCACCCCCATAGCTGTGCCACTGTTATAGCCTTAGGGGGTTGGGTTCTAGACCTACAAGCCCCTCCCCTCATTTAACTGATTCTCACCATCTTCTAAATACCAGGACTGGCTTCTGGTATTTGTCACACACACACACACACACACACACACACATATACACAAGTACACACACACACGCGCACACACATTCACACTCAGACATACACACACATGCGCACACACATATGCACTGCACGCACACACACGTGACTAGCCCTGCTCACCCAGCTTATACCTGAGACCTGCTCCCTCTGAAACATTTCACCACACCCCAGTGAGAACAGAGGACACAGTCCATGGTTGAGCCCCGGCTTCTCTCTGGGACACAAAGATCAACTCGGTTGGCTGGGATGGGAAAAGCCAGGTGGGAGCTTGACTTGGATTCAAGCAGACTGTGAGCTGAGACCGGATGAGGCCAACCTGCTCCCAGGAAGGCCGCAGGGTGGGCGGGAGAGAACAGACCTAACCGGTGGCTGTGACAGATGGAGAGAAAGGTTCCCAGAACACAGGCCCCTGCACCCCAGGCGAGCCCTTCCTGCTCTGCCCCGTGCATGTCCTCACTGCATTTATGAGGGGCTCCCCCATATCGCCCCATGTCCTGTCTGAGCTGTGATGCCACACCCAGACGCATTCCATGTGAAGCCGACGCTGCCCTGGACAGGCGACAGGCCGCTGTGTGAAACGGCTCCTGTACTTTCTGGCATGTTATTTCCATGGTCTCCGTGGCCTGTGGGTTTCCAAAACTTAGAGCTCCCCAAGGGCAGCCCTGGGTACCACGGCATCATCCTCTCCCGAGGGCCCGGCAGCTCGGCTCCTCCTGGTGCTCACAAGCACTGCAGGGACAGAGCCTGTGGGCTCAACTCAACCCCACCCATCACTTCCGCTTAACTCTCAGATGTCCCCCACTCCCCACTCCAATAGCAAGTCACATTTCTAAGCCAGCTCCTCCACCACCCTCTGCTAAAGTGACCACAGGTGACACACAGCTGCCTACTCCAGGGAGCTTGGTTTGGTTTGGGTTGGGTTAGGTTGGGTTGGGTTGCGTTGGTTGGGTTGGGTTGGGTTGGGTTGGGTCGGGTCGGGTCACGTTGGGTCGGGTCGGGTCGGGTCGGGTTGGGTCGGGTCGGGTCAGGTTGGGTTGGGCTTGGGGGAGCCACACTCCTGGCTCTGCACTCAGGGGTCACTCCTGGCCATCCTTGAGGGACCCTATGGGATACTGAGGATTAAACAAGAGTTGCCATGTGCAAGACAAGTGCCCTTCTCACTGCACTGTTGCTCCGGGCCCTAGTGGACCTGCTTTTAACTTCACTGTCTCTCCAATTAGCAGGGGCCAGAGAGGAAGCTTAGTGGGTAGGGTGCTCGATTTGCATGTGACTGACCCAAATTTGATCCTGGGCACCGCAGTGGGCCCTCCCAGAGCCCCACCACGAGTGATGCCTAAGCCCAGACCCAGGTACTCCAGGGGTCGTCCCCCAAGAAATCAATTAAAAAGCTCTATTTAAAACGTTTAGAAAAAGAGAGACATCTCCAGCCCTCTCTGCCTCTTCCAGGAACCAGTCCCGGCCCCTCCTTACCGCCCACCTCTGGCCTTGAACCAGAGGGACTGACTCAAGGGGGCTTCTCTTGGCCCTCGCCGATTCTCACCGAGCGGCAGGTGTCCTCGCAGGGCTTCTCGGAGCACTGGGCCACGCGCAGGCCCACCACAGCGTCCTCCAGGTCCGTACAGGTGCAGGGAGCTGCAGCCCTCCTCCCAGAACTGGCCCACAGGGTAGACGGTGCCCCGGTGGACGCCACACCTGTGGACACAAGGTCTCTGTGAGGCAGCCGGGCCAGGACCGGTCAACGCAGCGTCGGGGAGGCAGCGCCCCCGTGTGGCGAGCGTGGGGAGAAGCGGAAATTTCCCGGGACTTAGAATCTCAGAGTCTCCATCGTGGTTTGTTTGTAGCACAAGAACTGTGGGCTACACATGGAAGTTCTCATGAGTTCCTCGATGCTACTCTCAGGGGTCACTCCAGGCCGTGTCCAGGACCACAGAGTGCTAGAGATTAGAACCTGGGCCTTCTACATGCAAAGCAAACCGCTGACTTATCTCTGCAGCCCTATAAAATAAATATTAAAGCTCTACCAACGGTCTTAAATTATTACTCATAACATTATCATAGTGATTTTGTTTTTTGCTTTTTGTGTCACACCCGGCAATGCTCAGGGGTTTCTCCCGGCTCTGCACTCAGGAATCACTCCTGGCAGTGCTGGGGGACCATATGGGATGCTGGGGATCGAACCCGGGCCAGCATGGGCCGGCCATGTGCAAGGCAAACGCCCTACCCGCTGGGCTATTGCTCCAGCCCCAGCATAGTGGTTTTTAGGCTGTTAGAGTCATATCATAAAGCTAACATTTAAAGATGCTGATTAAGTTATGTGATCATACCTCTCGCTATAAGGGGGAGGAAGGGAAGGAGGAAGGGAAGGAAGAAGGAAGGAAGGAAGGAAGGAAGGAAGGAAGGAAGGAAGGAAGGAAGGAAGGAAGGAAGGAAGGAAGGAAGGAAGGAAGGAAGGGAGGAGGGAGGGAGGGAGGGAGGGAGGGAGGGAGGGGAGGGAGGGAGGGAGGGAGGGAGGGAGGGAGGGAACAAGGAGGGAGGGAGGGAAGGAGGGAGGGAGGGAGAGAGAGAGGGAGGGAAAGGAAGGTATCAGGCTACAGTTCTGCTCTTAAAGGGAATGATGACTCATATCTCATGTAGTCTTAGCACCAAGCCAAGCAAAGAACCTAGTGGAGCCTCTATTAATACCTCCTGGACTAACTACATTGTCCTTGAGACCAGCACAGAGCAGTGTCCACTTCCGCCCCCACAAAGAAGCCCGCCTGAGGCTGCTCCCAGCCAGAGCTGAGCAGCCCCTACCTTGTCGGGGCGGCGGGTAGTGGTGGTGCAGCCACAGTCGTTGGTGACGGTCGAAGCCAGGTACCCCAGCGGGCAGCTCACCGTGGAGTTGACACAGTTGCAAGCACACACATACTCATCACAGCACTGGGTCTTCTGAAGGGCCGGCGTCCGGTGTGGGGACAGGCGGGCGGGGGCTCACGTATGCACTCCTCCTTCCTGCAGGCTGGAGGCAGCACGAGTGGACCCTGGCTCTGAGCCCCGCCCCATGAAGCACCCCACCCAGCTAGGGGCTGGGAGCGTTTGACTAGGTCCCTGCGAGACACCAAGCACCACAAGACAGAACTGGAAATGCACAGGGCCTAGCACAGGGGCGGGGCAAGCAGAGTACTTGGTAATAACCAAAAATAAGTGTAAAAATTACAAAAAGTTGCAAAAGAACAAGAATGTGAATCGAAAGAAGAAACGTGAAGCTGGGGAATTCTCCAGAAGCAAAGGCTGCTGGGTGCCAGCTCACCCGCCCTCTCAGGCACATCCGGAGGAGGAGGGGCCTTCCAGCTGTGGGCTTCAGAAACCGATGAGGAATCTCAGACTGGGAGAGGCCTGGGCACAGCAGGAGCAGGGGCCACAACTGGGGATACTCAGGGGCTACTCCTGAGTCAGTGCTCTGGGGACCATGTGGTGCTGGGGATCAAACCCAGGCCCTCTGCATGTAAAGCATGTGCCCAGCCCAAGGCCTCTCCCCAGCCCTGGACAGCACATTCATAGGCCATTAGCTTTTGTGCTCCCTCCCTGAATGACACCAGCAATGTTAGACCCTCCGAGAAGGCTGAAAGAATGAGAAATCCTGCCAATACCCCACCATCACTTGAGGAAAGCCAAGTCCCACCCCACCAAGTCCTCTGCCTCTTCCCTGTTGGCCTCGGTACAAATGTAGAGTCCTCTCCTCCCACCCACCCACCCCCCCCACCCCCCTATGCAGGAACTCATTAGACTTCATCCAATAACTCGTTAGACTCAAGGACCCGCTGAACTTGAAAGCAAGAGCACTCAGCAGCTCAGTATGGTATCCGTCTTGACCTGTCCTATTTGGCACTGATTTTCTTTTTCGCTTTTTGGGTTGCTCCCAGCGATGCTCGGGGTTACTCCTGGCTCTGCACTCACGAATTACCCCTGGCAGTGTTTGGGGGACCATATGGGATGCCAGGGATCGAACCCAGATTGGCCACATGCAAGGCAAACGCCCTTCCCACTGTATTATCACTCTGGCCCCTTGACTCTGATTCTTTACTTAAGCATAGTATTCTGTGATTACTATAGTATTTTACTCTGTAATTACTAAAGTATCATACTCTAAAAGTATCATACTCTAAAATATCAAACTCTATGTGATAACCACAGTGTTCTGCGATTGGTATAATATTCTGTGATTACTATAGTATAGAATTCTGCGATTGGTATAGCATCCTATTCTATAATTACTACAATTCTATAATTACATAGAATTATGTATTCTATGATTACTATAATATATTATTAGCATAGTATTCTGTGATTACTATAATACAGTATTCTGTGATTACTATAATTCAGTATCCTGTTAATGATATAGTATCTTGTTCCATGATTATTAACAATATTATGTGATTACTATAGAATTCTGTGATTGGTATAGTATTGGGTTACTATAATATTCTGTGAATAGTATGGATCCTATTCTGTGATCACAGCAGTATTCTATGATTAGTATAGTGTTCCGTGATTACTATAGTAGAGTATTCTGTGATTACTATAGTGTACTACTCTGTGGTTACTATAGCTTCATGTTCTATGATTACTATAGTATTCTGTGGTTACTGTAGTATCATATTATATGATTAGTATATTATTCTGTGATTGGAATAATATTCTGTAATTACTATTCTATGATTGCTATAGTATCCTATTCCATGACTGCTATACTACTCTGTAATTACTATAGTATCATATTCTATTATATTCTAGTATTCAGTGATTACCATAGTACTGTATTCTGTGATTGGTATAGTACAATATTCTATGAGTACTATAGTATTCTGCGATTGCTATTGCAAAGCATTCTGTGGATGATATAGTATCCTATTCTATGATTACTAGTATTCTGTAGTTGCTGCAGTACAGTAGTACTGTGATTACTATAATATTCTGTGATTATTATAGTATCCTATTCTATAATTACTATAGTATAAGAGTATACTATAGTACTATAGTATTGTATTCTATGATTAGTATAGTATTCTGTGATTATCATACATAGTATTCTGTGATTGGTATTCTGTTATTACTATAGCACCGTATTCTGTGATTGCTATATTATCCTATTCTATGATTTCTATACTACTCTGTGATTACTATAGTACAATATTGTATGATTAGCATAGTCTACTGTGATTAGTATCATATTCTATGATTAGTATAGTATTCTTTGATTGGTATAGTATTCTGTAATTACTGTAACATAATATTCTGTGATTACTATAGTATCCTGTTCTGTGATTGCTATACTACTTTGTGATTGCTACAGTATCATATTCTATAATTAGCATAGTGATTATATCATATGATTACTATAGTATAGAATTCTGTGATTGGTAATATTCTCTGATTACCAGTTTTCTATAATACATACACAATCAAAGAAGAAAACTTTATTATACTTGCCCTGGATAAGATCAATGATGAGGACAAACCCAAAGAACGTTCCCTCCCTGGCCTGGGGTACGGGGCACAACAGGACAACATAAAGATTAGATCTTGAATCTTCTCTGTCTCACACTGTCCTGAGACAGCGCAAGAGGGGACGACCTTGCCTGCCTAGCTGGGAGGACTCTTATGGGATTCAAACAACAGATGACCTCAGCCCCTCTATTCCAGACATACCCCAAACCCATTGTGCATGCCAGAACACAAGGCATCTCCCCACCATCCATGGAAACTTTACCGCAGGTGAAGTTGGGTCTGCACTCGCCAGGGTTGGTCAGTGTTGGTTGGAGGCCACCTTCACAGCGAGGCACTGGGGGCAGGTCACAGCTCACCAGGTCACACACTGAGGAGAGAGAGAGAGAGAGAGAGAGAGAGAGAGAGAGAGAGAGAGAGAGATGGCTCAGAGTTCAGCAAGGTGATCTTATATTACCTCTAAGTGGGAACCCTTATTCCTTTCATGTAGATTCTCTTTCAGGTAGAGGTGGAGAGTGAAAAAGAGATAGAGGCAGAAAGAGAAAGAAGTGGGAGCAGAGAAGGAAGGAACGAACGAAGGAAAGGAGGGAGCGGGAAGGGAGGGAGGGAGGGAGGAAGGAAGGAAGGAAGAAGGAAGGAAGGAAGGAAGGAAGGAAGGAAGGAAGGAAGGAAGGAAGGAAGGAAGGAAGGAAGGAGGGAGGGAGGGAGGGAGGGAGGGAGGGAGGGAAGGAAGGAAGGAAGGAAGAATGGATGGATGGATGGAGGCAGATGGACAGACTAATAAACGACTGACAGATACATCAATGAGTGCCTACACACATGTATGGAAGGATAATACATATATATAGATGATGGATGGATAAATTATATACAACCAGACTCACAGGACAAGTCCTATGGTAAACTCATATTGATTACTCTTGTCATCTGCTTTCAGATCTTGGTCAAGTAATAAGACCCTCGAGACCTTTATCCCAGCTTCTCTAAGGTGGAAACTCTACCTTATAGCATTAATCTAAGGATGAGATGAAGTCCCAAAAACAAAGTGCCTGGCACATGGTAAATGATTAACAGCGTGGCAGAGCCTGGCAAGCTACCCATGTCGTATTTGATATGCCAAATACCAGTAACAATTATAGACCTCATTCCCATGACCTGATGGAATGGTTTGAGGCTCTTTATGTTCCTGGAGCAAGCAGGTGCCCTTGGGCTCTACTTGCATGAGACAGGACATATGGAGATGTTACTGGTGCCTGCTCGAGCAAATCGATGAAGAACGGGAAGACAGTGATACAGTGATACAGAGGACACAGTACATCCTCCAAGCTCTTGATCTTAAGTTTCTAAGTTCTATTTTTTAAAAAAAAAATACTGTTTTTAAGTCCTATTTCCCTTTCTCAGTCTTTCATTTATTCCTGATAAAAATTTCCATCTGCATAAATATATTTCTCTAATTTGTTTTTCAACCCTTATATTGTCCTTTGACATACTGGATCCATCCAAGACTTGCACCGGTACCGACTGTATAAGGCCGAGTCTGTGTCTTCATTCAGACAACAAGAAACGCCTCAGACAGCAGATGGGCCATGAAGATGTTCTGTCATGTGGACCATAACTCCATCGGGTCCAGATTCCTTTCATGACTCGAGGACCGCACACACTCGTGTAGTGCTCAAACTACAACTTCTTCTCAAACTACAAGTTCCACTGTAGTTTGAGAATTGCTGACAAATCACTCTTTGAGATCAGGGTACCCTGGGTTGCTTCACCCCTGGCAGAAGTTTAAGGTTCTCTAAGTAAAGGAACCAGGGATGCTCTGGCCTCACGCTTTCTCCACCGTCCTGCGCATTTCTCTCTCCAGCATGAGCTACCCATTGTTTAATGCTTTCAAACTTCGCATTTCCTAACTCACGGCAGAAGCTTTTGAGAATGCAAATCCCATTTTCCAGCGACTGCCCTGAGCATCCCATCAGCCCTCGCCCTCTCCTTTCACACCCTCATGCCTTTGCCCCTTCGGCATCTGTGCACCAGGACCGGGTGGACACAGGGCTAACGACGGGGCTGGACTTACCGCACTCGTACTCAGGGCAGCACTGGCCTGGCCCCTGGTGGAGGCGGGCCACTTCACAAGGGCCACACGTGGGAACTGGAGGAGAAGGAGGTCAAAGCAGAGAGTTACAAAGTGGCCACTGTGGAGGCTAGGGGAACAGGGCAGAGAGGGGGCCACTTCTTGGTGGGAATCATTCAACACAGAGGAGGAGGAGGTCCTGAAAGGTGGTAAAGGTTACACATGAAACCCTACAACAATAGTCCAGTAGTCCAAAATGCCAAAAAACCAAACAAAAAATAAACTCCTCTCATAATGGAGGGTGGGAGGCAAATGGAATGAGGGTACGGCTATGCAGAAGTGGACACAGGTGAAGGACTTGGTGTTGGAATGTTGTATGCCTGAAACCCAATCATGAACAACTCTGTCATGTTGTGGTGACTAAATTAAAAAAAAATAATAAAAATAATAAAACGTGGCATATGAGACCCAAGAGATAGTACAGTGAGTAAAGCTCTCTTGTCTGACATGTGGCCAACCTGGGTTCAATCCCTGGCATCCCTTATGGTCACCCAAGCCCTGCCAGTTGATCCCTGAGTCCAGAGCCAGGGGTAAACCCTGAGCACTGCCAGGTGTAGCCCAAAACTCAAATAATAACAATAACAATAAAATAATAATAATCACTTGTATCACTTATCTTCTTGTTGTTCATCAATTTCCTTGAGTGGGCAACAGTAACGTCTTCATTCATTGGGAATGAGGTCCATTATTATTACTGTTTTGGGCATATCAAATACACCACAGGTAGCTTTCCAGGCTCTGCCGTGGCTCTGGGTTCATCACAGGGGGCCCAGTCTTTTTCTATGTCAGACTATCAACCATCCAGTGCCCACGGGGCAGAGCCCTGGGTGTAGACAAGCCTGTCTCCTGTCTGCCACCTGCTAATGCAGCCAGGCATCATAGCCACACCTGCAATACCTGAGAGGCAGGAATAATAATAATAATAATAATAATAATAATAATAATGAGTGAAATGTGGCGGATGGCCAGAGAGGTAACATAGCAGTTATAGACATGCTTAGCCTCGCCTCAAGAGACTTTGTCTTTAGGTCAAGGCAGGGATGGACACTTTCCCTGTGTCCACTCCTGGATAGGCCCAGCCTATGGCAAGTGAAGGACTGGACCTGAGGTAGGGTGCCTGCAGGGCTGGAGGACCCCAGGGGTGTGGTTCACCTCTGGCCATGGGGCAGGGCTGGAGGGGCCCCAGGGGGTGGCTCACCTCTGGCCGTGGGGCAGGGCTGCGAGGAACAGTTCACTCTCCGCCCGCAAGGCACGTGCAGAGCTGGCAGGGCTGATGGTCCGGGATCCATGTTTCCAGGAACTGGGGGGACACAAGGTTTGGGTCAGGAAGCCCTGAGAGGCACAAAGGGACCCGTGGAGCGAGAAGCTGCATGTCCCTTAGAACAAGACCAAGGGAGAAGGAAATTCGAGTGACATTGCATGAGCCGTTCCCAGTGGCAGGGCCTTCCTCTTCCGGTTTACTCCCCAGCTGTGAGCAAAGAAGGGGAGCAGAGATCTCCAAGTCCTCCCCCATCCACCGGGGCTGCCCACCCACTCCCCCAGCTTCACACCCACACACCCACACCTTTCCCTGCCTCCCCAACCATGCCCCCCAACCTATGATGATGGCTCCCTGCTGACGACTGTCTGCCACATGCCAAAGCTTCAGGGCCTTATGTAAATTCTACATTTAATCTCACTGCAGTCACAAAAACACCTATATCTACTCCTCGGAGAGCATCTGCCTAGGGTCGCACGGCACAGCAGGAACTGAGGCCCAGAACCCACGTTCCATCTGTTTATTGACTGGGAACAATCATACCCAGAAGTGCTCAGGGCTCGCTCCTACTTCTGTGCTTAGAGGAGCACTCCATGTGGTGCCTGGGATCACTCCCAATGACCATGTGCAAGACAAGTCCCTACCTGCCATCCTATCAGTCCTCTTGCTTTTGCTTTTTTTTTTAATGACAAATAAAAGAGAACCAGGAAATGAATGAGAAGTCACAGGAACCTGGTACTCCAGAAACACCACAGAGAGGCCCTAGGAAGGACAGGAGGGTTGCAGCCAGGAGAAAAATCCCAGGGAATTTTCTCTGGAAAAATTCTAGGGGTGGAACAGACCCCATGAGGCCCAGAGGAGGAGCCGTGGTTTGTGAGCTGGGGGGAGGGGGTGGGGCACGGGGCAGACCTTACCCATCTGCCCACTCACCCGCCACCAGGCTCTTAATTTAGACTTCTCGGGAGGTGAGAAAAGAGACATTTCATAAAATGCTTTGGCAGTATTTTTTATTTAATTTCTCATGTGTGCTTCAGATAAATTCAAGAATCAATAACACAACGTTTCAGCACCGCCAAGCTTCAAACCACAGAGGACCTAAGGAAGAAGCTAAACGTCCTCTTCCAGAGAGTTTTCCAACGAAGCTTTTATGACACCTGCCCCCAAACTGGGGAGAGAATCTATGCCCCCTCCTGCCACAAGGTCCTTCCCTGGGGACTCCCAGCTCTAGCTATCACAGGAGGCCACCGCTAGCCCTGCCTTCACGTTATGCCACAGCCTGGCCTGTAGGTGGCGCTCACGCCTCATGGCTGGCTCACACCAGGCAGCCCTGCCTTAGCCACCAGGTTCCCTGGGCCAGGTGAGGGATAGAACTGGCTCTGGGGTTAAGGGTTAAAATTCAAAAGACAAACAAATGGCCAACGAGAATAGTCGAGAATAGTCGAGCAAAGGCAAATGGAGGAAAGCCCCCAGGTCAGAGAGAAAGGACGTGGTCAGGCAAATGGAAGATTAGCACTAAGCAGGCTATGGAGACCAGAGGGGAAATAGAGGCTCTAGTGCTAAGCTTCTGGCTGCCCCAGGGGGTTCTGAGGGGCTGAGCTGAGCTGGATGTCCAGCTCCACGGCCCCTGACCGTCCCCCCAACCCCAGCACTGAGAGGGGGTCATCCTCCAGAGCCGGCTACGAAAGCTCACATCCTTTGTGTCCTTGCTGTAAACTAAACAAGAGCTATGGAAACTGGTAAATATTTTGCCTTTCCAGAGATACCACTAGAGATTTATACCCCAGGTTTATTTCCCCGAAGGAAGGTTTTTAAGGCTTTTATTTTTCAGCTTGAAAACTCTGTATTTAAGGGAGGCATTTCCTCCTCCGAGGAGATTTTTTTTCTTCTTTTCTCAGCTTTCAAAGTAAAGGCTGAAAGGGGCTACAAATTTACGTTCTCCTTTCTGAACCTGGCCGAGTTCTCTTCATGACTTTTGATGAATTTTTCGGTCACTTGATCTTAGCATCTCTTTAGTGTCATGCATCTGTTACGGCACAATCTGGAAACAATCTTTACGTGACTCAAATCCATATTCTCATGGATGGGGTCAGAGGTGAGGGAGGGTATGGACACAGACGGGAGCAGAGGAGGCGGAGACAAGGCAGGAAACAGTGAGGCGGGAATCACCCGCTTCCTGCTTTTGGAAACCTGCACTCACTTGCTCTCTCGGAACCAGACACTCTCTGTAAACTGGAGCTGAGTTTTCTTATTTCTCATGGCAGAGAAGTAGGGCCGGAGAGATGGCTCAACAAGCTCTGCATACATGGGAGGGCTGTGTTTCATTACCAGCATCATTCTGGGCCCCTGAGCACCGCTGGGAGTGAGCCTGAATACAGAGCTGGGAGTGACTGAGCCCTGACACAGAGCAGGGAGGAGCCCCTGAGCACCTGGGGGTGTGGTCCAAAAACAACAACAAAAAAGAAAAGAATGCTGAGGAGGACTAGAGAGATAGCACAGCGGGGAGTGCATTTGTCAAGCACCCAGCCTAGCAGGGTTGGATCCTGGGCATCCCATATCGTTCCCCAAGCACTGCCAGGAGTAATTTAATTCCTGGGTGCAGAACCAGAAGTAATTCCTGAGCCCTGAGCATCGCCGGGTATGACGAAGGAAGGAAGGAAGGGAGGGAGGGAGGGAGGGAGGGAGGGAGGGAGGGAGGGAGGGAGGGGAGGGAGGGAGGGAGGGAGGGAGGGAGGGAGGGAGGGAGGGAGGGAGGGAGGAAAGGAAAGAAAGAAAGAAAGAAAGAAAGAAAGAAAGAAAGAAAGAAAGAAAGAAAGAAAGAAAGAAAGAAAGAAAGAAAGAAAGAAAGAAAGAAAGAAAGAAAGAAAGAAAGAAAGAAAGAAAGAAAGAAAGAAAGAAAGAAAGAAAGAAAGAAAGAAAGAAAGAAAGAAAGAAAGAAAGAAAGAAAGAAAGAAAGAAAGAATGCCAAGGAAGGGATAGAACACATTCTGCCATCTGGAAGACAAGTCAAAGGTGGGATTCCCACTGAGTTGTTCTAGCCCTGTGTGGACACGGTACCAGCCACCACCCAGCCAAGGGGGTCCAGCCAAGCAGGTCAGAGAGAGGAATATAAGATTCTGCTGATGACTGGGCGAGTACTATGTTCAGGCAGCGACTCCATCTGAGGGTTGGCCTATGGCTGGTCGGGAGGGCTGGGCTTCCCTCCCCATTGATCTATCCACTGTCACTGTCTTCCGTTCATCATCGATTGGCTCGAGCGGGCACCAGTAATATCTCCATATGACCTGTCTCATGCAAGTAGAGCCCAAGGGCACCTGCTTGCTCCAGGAACATAAAGAGCCTCAAAGCATTCCATCAGGTCATGGGAATGAGGGCTATAGTTTTTACTGGTATTTGGCATATCAAATACAACACGGGTAGCTTGCCAGGCTCCTGTCATGTGGGTAACATACTCTTGTAGTCATCTCAAAAGCCAGCACTTATTGATGAACCACACAGCCGCAAGGGGCGCGAGCCAGGCTGTGATAGGCTGGTCTGCTGGGTGGAGTTCTGACGAGAGGGAAGTCCGGATGTGGAAAATGGAGGCCCTCATGGAGTGGGGGGTCGTCTAGCTTGTTGTGAGGCTCTGCTGGGGTGGCGGGCCAGTGGCGGATCAGATCTGATCCACAGTGTGAATAAAGGGAACGAGGAGGGAGAGCTCCAGGATGAATCAGAGCCAGCAGTGACAGAAGCCCATGCTCAGGCTCATCTGTGCCATCTGAGTCTGTTTCCTTTTCTGCTAAATGGGACATACAATGATGACAGAACACTGGGAAGAAACAAGAGAAGGAGTCCATCGCCTGGCTCACAGTGATAGGACCAAGTAGGGCAGTAACTGGACTTGATTCCATCATTCCACGGCTCTGGTTAGCTAGCCTTGCTGAGGGGCTCTCCTTGTGATTAAACAGCAATCTCTCTCTCTCTCTCTCTCAATCAATCAATCAATCAAAGGGACTCCCAGTGATGGTGGAGATATTAGGTTCTGGGTGTAGACCACAGAACAGTCTCCTTGACTATTAGCCCAATGCACTGGTTCTTCCATGTCCTGTACCCACAGTCCAGGAAGAGGACAGGACCCTGTGTACAGACACACACACACACACCACACATATTTACCATCACCTCTGAGGGCAAAATGGGACTGTCTCCTTTTAAAATGTTCTTACCAACTTATAAAGGGCTGAAGCATGGTCCTATGATTTCCAAGCAGATTTCAGAGCCAAAACACATAAATAAAATTATAATAAAAAGACTAGAAGAAAGGCAATTTTAGCCATGGGAGAAAAGCAAGCCCTTTGCAGTCAGAGCTTAAAATTCCAAGCCCCACTTCCAAGGTTATCCCTTAACTGTTTCTCTCGACCAAGTACTGGTCTTATAAAACCTTCATGTTTTCAGAGAAGTCTATGAGTTTTGTGGCAATGACACCAGGTATCCCAGAGTGTTCTGTAGAATCCTGGATAGGAGGGGGTGTTGCTATGTGTTAACACATATGTGCAAAATCATGTACCCATTCACTCACCCCTGCACAGAGCATTTCTGTGATTAAGCATGTTTAAGAAGCAAAAGTACTTGCAATGCACATCAGAGCATTACAAGTACTAACAAGAGGCAGGAGAGATAGTACAGTGGGTTAAGTGTTTGCCTTGCAAGCAACCTACCCGGCCGCATGCAAGGATGGTCTAACCCCCGTGTCTGTCAGGAGTAATCTCTGAACTCAGAACCAGAGGTAAAACCTGATCACCACTGGGTGTGGCCCCAAACTAAACCAAATAAAGCCAATCTACAAATCTGTTTAGCTAGTGTCCTTTAAACTCTGTTTAGGGGCCGGAGTGATAGCCCAGCGGTAGGGCGTTTGCCTTGCACGCGGTCGGCCCATGCCGCCCGGGTTCGATCCCCGGCATCCCATATGGTCCCCGAGCACCGCCAGGAGTGGTTCCTGAGTGCAGAGCCAGGAGTAACGCCTGAGCATCGCCGGGTGTGACCCAAAAAAGCAAAAAAAATAAATAAATAAATAAAAATAAATAAACTCTGTTTAAAGGGTGGCTGTTTAGCTAGTGTCCTTTAAACTCTGGCCACAGGGAAGTGTTAACAAACACACCTTTGAAAATGTTGAGATAATGGATATATAAAAGCATAGTGCAAAGTACATGATATATCTTAATGAAGGCAGAACAGCCATATTAAACTACTCTCCCAACTTCTGCTGGGTCCCTATAGCATCTACTCACATAAATGAGATGAAAGTATGGTAAGCAGTGGGTATAGTAATTTATAGTAGTCTAGATATATTATATTAGTGCAGCAGCAGTGATTAGTGTAACAGTAGTATAATAAAAGTAGCTGCAAAGTAGCAAAGTGATAATAGTGCAATAGTACAATCACAGTAGTAATAGTAATGTAGATGAGTGATAAAATTAGTATTGAATTAGTATGGTAGTGCAGGAGTACTAGTCCAGCAGTAATAGTTATACTTTCATGTCAGGGGTAGCACGGTAGGGTAGCAGTAGTGGTACAGCAGTAGTAGTAGCATAGCAGAGTGGTGGTGGTGTGATAATTGTAGTGGTCGGAGCATTATAACAGAGCAGTGGTGTTGGTGGTAGTCCGACAGCAGCAGCAGTGACAGTGTAGTATCAGGCAGAGTGATGGTGGTGGTGTGTTAGGACTTTTATAGTGCAATTACAGCATCACAGCAGGTATAGTGGTGTGTTGCAGTACACTGCTGCCCAGAGCCTCCGCATCTTGCCTGGAGTTGCCTCCTGCAGGCTACTTTGCAGATGGGGCAAAACAGTTTGAATGTGGCAGTTCATCTGACCATGTATTCTATACTGGCTGGTATAAATATTCTCTCATGCTGCCACAATCATCGTGGGACTAGCTAGATCTTACCAGTATATTTGCCTGGCCATGTTGGATCTCTAAGTAATTAGACCAGAGAGAAATGCTGTTTGCCTCCAAGCAAGCAAGCATGGCTCTCTGATAAGTCAAAGGCTAATATACAGACAACCGTGAAGTAAAGACGAGACTCTTCTAAAGGCTTGGAGAAATATATAACTGGCTATAGAATATTCTTTGCTACAGATGCATGCCTTTGTATTCTGAGATATAGTTCATCTCAGAAACCCCTACTCCACTCTACCCTGCACAGGCACTTCCAAGACAGATCTTGGTTGGGCTACATTAACATCTCAAAAGGTCTACGTGAGGTCCTGGGAGAAATTACCTGAGGGGAATGGCTTTCCCTTGGGATGGGAAATTTCTGCAAAATTTCTGTTTGCAGAAATATAAAACTGTAGCCTGCTTGCTTTCTTTCTCTTTTGGCACTCTCTTTTGCCTTTTGCCTTTTTGCTCTCTCCTCTCTGCTCTCTCTACTACTGGGCCTTAACACGTGGTGGTAGCCATCTTGACCTACACGTGGCTGGGGCCCAGCCAGGAACCCTAAGTTTGGGGTTTTCCTATTGCTGATTGTATGCAGATCCATCGGCTCCAAGCCACCATGCCACGCTACTCCCTGACCCCTGCTTCTGCTGAGCCTAGGGAGCGGCCGAAACCCCTACCTGGTGCCGTGCTCCATCCTCCCCAACACACTGGGTGCAGGCCTCCTTGGGGACACAGCTGCCTTCCAGCAGCACCTGGTGCGGGGGCAGAAGCAGCCTTCCGAGGGATGGTCCGCACAGACGCTGGTGTTTCCCTCGCAGTGCCGGGGACAGCCGCGCCACAGTGGCTATACACCAGGGATGGTGGGCAGGACAAGGCTGCAGGCAGAGATGGTTTTCACAGTCAAGGGCCCTCACCATCAAGGGGAACAAGGGCACAGCTGATTCCAGGTGGCCCCTTCTCTGAGACACATGTGGAGGCAGAGGAGATGGCAGGTTTCCAACAATCTTTACTCTCTCCATCTTCCTCTAACACAGACATTCGGGCAGGGTATAGAAGCTCCTGGAGTAAAGACTACATTTCCCAGCTTCTCCGGCCACCATGCAGGTCATGTGACTAATTCTGGCCACTTAACTGTTAAGAGCACGTGTAGGCTCCTAGAGTAACCTCCTTTGGGAATCTTTTGAAAAGAAAATTGTGTTCCCTTCCCCAACTTATCTCCCGCGACCCCCTGCTCCAGAGGCAAGCTGGACAAGGGACTGGTATTGAAACAATATACACCTGAAACTCAATCATAAATATCTTTGTGACTTTGTAATTTGTGTTGATTCATTTAAAAAAAAATCTTCATGGAAAAACAATCATTTAAAAAAAATTGTAAATAGGCCTGAGCAATAGAACAGCAGGTAAGGTGCTAGCCTTGCACATGCCCAACCAGGGCTCAATCCCTTCATCCCATACAGTCCTCTGAGCCCACCAGGAGTGATTCCCGAGTGCAGAGACAGGAGTAACCTCTGAGCACAGCTGAGTGTGACACAAATATAAAGCAAAACAAAATTTTAAAATAAAATGGAAAAGAGAGCCATGGACAAAGGCAGGGAGGAGGAGCAACAGAACAATGGTAGACATTTGCCTTGCACGCTGCCAACCCAGGTTTCACCCCTGATACCCCAATGGTTCTCTGAGTACTGCCAGGAGTAATCCCTGAGTACCACCAGGTGTGGCCGCAAAATGAGAGAGAGAGAGAGAGAGAGAGAGAGAGAGACTGAGTGACAGAGAGACAGAGAGACAGAGCTGTGTATGTCTTTCGTCCCTTTCCCTGTGTCTCCCGTCCTGTGTCCAGGAACCCAAATGTGAGAGGTAAACTCCATCTTCAACCATGAAGACAGCCTCAGGCCGGTGAGGACAACAAAACACCACAATCCAATTAGAACCCTGGAAGGAGCGGCTGGAGTCACCTTCCACTGATCCGCAACATGACAGAGAATTTGATTCCCTGTCCTCAGCCACCAAAGTTAATGCCACTGCGGGCATAAACTCGTGTGTTCTTTAGGGAGTTTATGGCCCCTTCTCTTGAACAAAAATCAAAAACTAAGTAAATAAAGTTGGCACGTGCCTCCTGACCTGCTGGCACCTTCAAAGGCTGCAGTGCCACCTCCACAGGCTGAGAAAAAAACAGCTAGAAGGAACCTAGTGGCTGTCCAGGACTAGCTCTCTCTCTCTCTCTCTCTCTCTCTCTCTCTCTCTCTCTCTCTCTCTCTCTCTCTCTCTCTCTCTCTCTCTCTCTCTCTCTCAGCTGCATACACGCTGGGAGCCCAGCCAATCGCGTGTGACTCTGCACACACCATGCGCTCTGGAAGTCCCTGGCAACTGGAAAATGCCAGAAATCTGATCTGGCTAAAGAGCCAAAAAATGTGGGAAACCGTTCCCTTAAATAAAAAAAAAAAAAAAAATCTCAAGGTTGGGCTAGTCCCTGGGTGAAACAGTTTGCATCAGAATACAAAGGGTTTGCAAATATGCACCCAAGGCAAAACAGAGGATACGAAATTGCCATGACTTTATACTTTTGGGCGCTTGCAGAAGGCTTACATGACCTTCCCCACCTTCTGCTCCTCGTGCACCTATTGCATGTTGATAGGTTCATTCACTGTCTTAAAGTCACTGTTGACCTCAACAGGACTCGTGTGTTGGGAGCCAGGATGAACGAGTGATAGTGTCTGGGATGAGTGTCCAGTCTACAAGCATTCTCAGGGCTACCCAGGTGACCCTAAAGCTTGGACAGTCCATGAGTTTGTCTGCCTGTCTGTCCATCTCTCTCTCTCTCTCTCACACACACACACATCATTTTGTGGCCACACCTGGTGGTACTCAGGGCTTACTCCTGGCAGTACTCAGAGAACCACTGGGGTACCAGGGGTCAAACCTGGGTCGGCAGCGTGCAAGGCAAATGCCTACCATTGTTCTGCTGCTCCTCCTCCCCACCTTTGTCCATGGCGCTCTCTCTCTGTCTCTCTCTCTCTGTCTCTCTCTCTCTCTCTCTCTCTCTCTCTCTCTCTCTCTCACACACACACACACACACACACACACACCTGGTGGTGCTCAGGGTTTACTCCAGACTCTGTGCTCAAGGATCACTCCTAGCAGAACTCAGGGAACCATTAGAGTGCCGGTGACTGAATCTTGGTCAGTGCATGCAAGGCAAATGCCCTCTGGGCTGTAAGGTGGCTCGCCTACCCTATCCCCTCCTTTTCTATAGCTCTCTTATTTTTTAAAAAATTTACTTCTTTTATAAAGAGTTATTTTTTTCATTGAATCACCATGAATCACAAAGTTACAAAGATATTTATGACTGAGTTTCAGGCCTGTGTTGTTCCAACACCAACCCTTCACCCATGCCCACTACCCTCCACCAATGTCCCCGGTTTCCCCCCACGCTCGTTTCCTTACACATTTGTTTGTCTCATGCTCTGGACTGACCCCTACTGGATGAAGGTCGAAAGTGTCAATCCAATTGGCATTAGACACCAAGCCCCAGCAAAGTGGAGCCAGCATGTGACTCGGGGGCTTCCCCAGTGTTCTGGTGCCCCCTAGGACACACTACTCACCGCAAAAGTCAGGGGTCCTCCAGTCAATGCAGACCCGCTGGTGCGACAGTGATGGGCGTATGAGGCAATCGCCTCGCACACCTGCTCTGGGTGGCAGCTGGCCTGCTGGCAGATGTCAAAGAAGGTGGTGGGAGCGAGGACTTGGTGGCACTCGGCAAACAGTGCTGAGAGGAGGACCTGACAGTGAGAGCTACTGGGGACGGGACAGTGCTCCTCGGGAGCAGGCTGGCACATCTGTCCTGGCTGCTGCACCGTCCAGTCCTCAACGAGCCTCTTCCAGTCGGTGGTGACCGTGCCGTCCCTCAGCAGGAAGTCACTGGCCCCATTCTCATCACAGACACCTGGGAGCAAATAAGCGAAAATGCTGTGAGCAGATGTGGGGTGTTGAGCACGGATGGGGGAGGTCTGGCTCTTCCAAACCTGCCTTGCTGGCACTTTGGCCCTAGGCCCTGACCCAGAGTACTGTAGAGCCCCAGAGGGGTCCCCTGTGTAATGCAGGGAGTGCAGAGCCCAGTTTCGTACATACCACAGAGACCCAGCATCTTAGAAGTCAAGGTCTTGGGGCTGAGCTGCAGCTGGAACTCGTTGTTTCGGGCGTGAAAGTGAAGATGTGGCCGAGCTGGTTGAACCTGACCTCGTGCATGATGGCACCATAGATATTGACCTCCATGTTCCCCACATATGGGACGAGGACCACTCTCCCGTTGACTGTCACCTGTCGGGCAGAAATGGGTTGTCAGCACTCAGAGCAACGAGGAAGCCCAGAATTTCACTCAGTCCTCTGGGAACACACTGACCACGGTCAGCACCAAGGTCAGCCACTGCCCCTGATATCTGCCTTAACCTTCTAAGAAAGACTAACATCTGGCAGTTCACTGGGGACTGCAGGTCCCAGGGCCTAAACTGAACCCCAAGGGGCCAGTGAAGTAGAACAGTGAGTGGAGAGCTTGCCTTACATGTGGCTAATCTGGGCTTAATCCACTATATGGTCCCTGAACAGGGTCAGGAGTGATCCCTGAGTGCAGAGCCTGGAGCAAGCCAGACCACCATCCAGGTTGGCCTGAAAAGAATAATAACAATAACAACAATAACAACAACAACAATAACAAGTGAAGTGAACTCTGAGTCTATAAGAAAAGGGGAAATAGCCCCATTCTGTTAGCCCATCAGGACTGATAGTGGTAATGGTCCCAGCAATGGCCCAGAGGCACCAAAGGTGACCATTTTAAATTTTTCTGGTCCTCTAAACCATCAGTGGAGGACCCAGAAGATCCAACTGAAGAAGATGTATTCACATTCCCTGATGGATATAACTGTTGCTGAAAAACGTTCAGAAAGAATTATTTTTTATAAACACTCTGGGCCAGAGCAATAGTCCAGCAGATAGGGAGTTTGCCTTTCACGCAGCTGACCCATGTTCGATCCCGGCATCCCATATGGTCCCCTGAGCACCGCCAGAACTAATTCCTGAGTGCAGAGCTCTGAGCATTGCTGGGTGTGACCAAAAAAGACAATAAAGTAACCTTCGCTGTCCGGACGCTGGGATACTACCTCACGACCAGATTAACAGAGCAAAACCAGTTTGAGCCCAGGTAGGCGGCTCCCAGAAGCGGGAATCACTGGGAATTCATCAGATGGAATCATGAGTTGGCCCTTCCCCCTCGATTTTGTTGAGCCTGGTGGCCCCGCCCAGGAGCTGTCCTGGGGCGACCAGCCATAGCATGCAGTCTCAAACGCGGCTGGGGAACCTGGAACTCCGCTTTCTCTAGGCTCAGCTGACCATGGGGCTCCCAGGAGGACAGATGGGTTTGGGGAGGGCCCATTACCTCTGGGGGTCCCAGAAGTGGCCGGATGAGACTCGCCCACCACACTAGCCACCACCTTCACTGTCCGGATGCTGGGATACTACCACACAACCAGATTAACAGAGCAAAACCAGATTGAGCCCAGGTTGTGCAGTTGCTTGCAGCCGCGGTCCATCAAAGTAGTGGAAACAGTAATGTCCTTTAATTCACTGCATTCTAAGATGTGCAGGAAAGTTTGGCTGGAGGGAGAGATAGAGAGGACAGAAAAGACATACAGAACCCGCCAAGTAGTTGAAGTGTGGGAGGGGGAGAGAGGTGGAGACATTGGTGATGGGAGATGGGTTCGGGTGGAGGGATGGGTATTAGAACACTGTAGAACCAAAACTCTACATGAGCATCTTGCAATTGTATGTCTAAAAGTGATGTAATACAATTTGGGAAAAGAAAAATAAATAAATAAAGGGTATGGCCTCAAAAAAAAAAAAAGATAATAAAGTAAATAAATAAAAATAATAAAATAAAATTAAAAAAACATTTCCAACATTCTCTACTACAACTCATTCATGTATATGTGACAAGGTCTGATTTTGTGCAGTTACATTAGTTCAGGTATTCCCAAGGATGAGGAAATGGCCCTTTGGAGTTGATTCCCTGTAATGAAGCGTTTAGGAGGGTGCATGTTCAAGAAGTCCACGTCAACATGCTTTGTTGTTATTTTGTTTTTTCTTTTCCAGGTCACCTTTTATAAACATTTCATTAGATGTCCATTTATATACTCTTGGTTCTCTGGGGCACTTCTGAAGCCCTCTATTGTGCTTCGGCCTTGAACGTTTTGCTAGGCCCTTATTGAGACCCTCAATCCTCCATCTGGGAAAATTCACAGGCGCAGACACTGGATGCAGAACAGCTGCTGGTGGCACAGTCCTGGATCCATCCCCATTTTCCAACCAACCATATATTGACCTGAAATTAGCAGTGTGATGCTATTATCTAAAACGGACCCTGTAGGAAGACTTGTCAATGGCTGGTATCCACCACGAATGTGTTAGGGGTAGAGGGTAGGTAAGATAGAGAAGGAACCAGTTTGACAGTAATAGTTGGAAATTATTGTCCAACTTCCGACCCTGAAGGAACGGTTTGAGGCTCTTCATATTCCTGAATCAACCAGATGCCATTGGGCTACATTGGCACGTGATAGGGTCCAATGGAAATGTTACTGCTACCCGCTCAAGCAAATCGATGAATAACGGGATTCAAGTGATCAAGTGAAGTTAGAAATAGTAACACTAGACTAGAACTAAGTATTGGAAGTAGGTAACAGGATATACATGTTGTATTGCAAACCACAATGTGCAAAAGGAGAGAGAGAAAGAAACAACAGAGAGAGAGAGAGGAGTGCCTGCCATAGAGGAAGGTTGTGGGGTAGGGAAACTGAGGACAGTGGTGTTGGGAAATGTGCACTGGTGGAGGGATGGGTGTTGGAACACTGTATGACTGAGACCCAGTTATGAACAGCTTTGTCTATTGGGGGACTTTGTTTTTTGCCACACCTAGTGATATTCAGGGGTTCCTCCTGGCTCTTCACCCAGGAATGAATCCTGGTGGTGCTTAGGAAACCATTTGGGATGCCAGGGATTGAACCCAAGTCGGCCATGTGTAAAGCAATCACCCTCCCCACTGTACTATTGCTACAGCCCCAATCATGAACAGCTTTGTAATGGTCTATCTCACAGTGATTCAATTTTTTAAATTATTATGCAAATTTTATAGAATTTAAATAATTATATTTTATAAAATTTATAGTTTTAAATTATATAATCTTATATAGATATTGTCACTTGTCTTCCCATTGTTGATCGATTTATTATTTTATATACATATTTATAAAAACTAATAAAATGAAACAGACCCTGTGGTCCAGAGCCTGATATCATTCCCAGCCAGTCGGAGTGGACACCCCCAGCCTCATAGGGGCACACGCTCGCCCCATTCCTGTCCCTGAGGCTGCCTATAGACCTCGGGGCTCATGACGGTGCCACCCACCTCCATGTCGCTGTGCAGCACCACCGAGAGGCCGCCGTGCTTCAGCTCCAAGGACTTCATGCAGGTCTGCCCCAGCCCGGGCTGCAGGCTCCGTTGTGGAGCCGTCACCTCCAGGTCCTGCTCCCGGTTGTGGAAGAGAATGTACGAGCAGCTACCAGTCAGCTGGAAGTTCTGCCCGTCAAAGGTGACGATGTGCCGGGTAGAGCTGCCACTGCACACGCCTGTACAGGGGACATGAGCAGGGACACGAGCTCACCCACAGGGGATGGACAGCAAGGACGTGAGCTCACCCACAGGGGATGGACAGCAGGGACGTGAGCTCACCCCAGGGGATGGACAGCAGGGACGTGAGCTCACCCACAGGGGATGGACAGCAGGGACGCCGAGCTCACCCACAGGGGATGGACAGCAGGGACGTGAGCTCACCCACAGGGGATGGACAGCAGGGACGTGAGCTCACCCACAGGGGATGGACAGCAGGGACACGAGCTCACCCACAGGGGATGGACAGCAGGGACGTGAGCTCACCCACAGGGGATGGACAGCAGTGACGAGAGCTCACCCACAGGGGACAGCCAGCAGGGACCTGAGCTCGCTCACAGGGGTCAGCCAGCAGAGATGTGTTTGCCCACAGGGGTCAGCCAGCAGTGACACAAGCTCACCCAAAGGGGATGGCCACCAGGGAAGCCAACTCACACACAGGGGTCAGCCAGCAGGGACACAAGCTTGTCCAGAGGGGAAGGCCAGCAGAGACGGAGCTTGCCCACAGGGGTCAGTGAGCAGGGATGCAAACTCACCCACAGGGGTCAGCCACAGGGATGCGAGCTCTCTCGCACAGGGGCTGTCCAGTAGGAACGCAAGCTCACCCACACGGGACAGCTACCAAGGACCTGAGCTCACTCACAGGGGTCAGCCAGCAGGGATGCGAGTTTGCCCACAGGGGTCAGCCAGCAGGGACGCAAGCTCACCCAAAGGGGGTGGATAACAGGGATGCAAACTCACACACAGGGGTCAGCCAACAGGGATGTGAGCTCACCCACAGGGGTCGGCCAGCAGGGACACAAGCTTGCCCAGAGGGGACGGCCGCAGGGATCCGAGCTCACCCACAGGGGTCAGTGAGCAGGGATGTGAGCTCACCCACAGGGGTCGGCCAGCAGGGATGCGAGCACCTCCACACACAACCCCAAATCCTTACCCACCTTTGTTACCGATAAGAAGACAGAATTTGAAAGCATTAAGTGCTTTTGGAACACGATGGTGGCAGGTTTTGTTCCCCCCCCACTTTATTTAAATATGGTTTACAAAATTGTTCATGACGATTTTTTTTGATCATACCATTCACCAATTAGGGGTAACAAGCAATATAAAACATCAATTATTGGGGCCGGAGCAATAGTCCAGCGGGTAGGGCATTTGCCTTGCCTGCGGCCGGCCATGCCGGCCCCGGTTTGATCCCCAGCATCCCATATGGTCCCCGAGCACCGCCAGGAGTAATTCCTGACCGCAGAGCCAGGAGAAACCCCTGAGCATCGCCGGGTGTGACCCCAAAAATCAAAAAATAAAAACATCAATTATTGGGGCTGGAGCAATAGCACAGTGAGTCAGGCATTTGCCTTGCATGCAGCTGACCTGAGTTCAATCCCGGGCATCCCATATGGTTGCCCAAGCACCACCAGAAGTAATTCCTGAGTGCAGAGTCAGGAGCATTGCCCCTGAGCATTGCCAGATGTGACCCAAAAAGATGATAATCATCATCATCATCATCATCATCATCATCATCATCACTGTCTTCCCGTTTTCATCGATTTGCTCAAGTGGGCACCAGTAACATCTCCATACGTCCTGTTGCAAGCAAGTGTATCCCAAGGGCATCTGTTTGCTCCAGGGACAGGAAGAGCCTCAAACCATACTTCAGGTCATGGAATTGAGGTCCATAGTTGTTACTAGTTTTTGCCATATCAAATTAAACACGGGTAGCTTGCCAGGCTCTGCCGTGTAGGTGGTATACTCTCAGTAGAAGGCTCTCATCTCGAGCATTTACAGATTAGTAAAACTAATACCACCTAAACAAATATTTAAAGTAATGATAAATTTTAATGTTTGTTCATAATGGGTAGTATTTTATATATTGCTAATTAAGAGTACAAAAAAATTCTACTTCTTTACAAAGTGCTTCATAAGATTCTTAAACATTAATACAGCATTTTCTTATGAGAATTTTCTTATGTCAAGGAAAATTACATTTTAGGTACTTAAAGGTCTGTTAACATATTATCATAGATAAAACTTGGACACACCTACACAACTAATAATAACAATAATAATAATGTAATAGTGTGGTCTGTAGCACACATGTGTGGTGTTTGTGTGATGTCTAGCATAATATAGTGTTTTTTTGTTTGTTTTTTGCTTTTTGGGTCACACCCGGCGATGCTCACAGATATGGGGCAGACTCACAGACATGGGGCAGACTCACAGACATGCAGCAGAGCTGCTACTGGCTTTCCCTGTGCCCTTTCCCTGTGCCCAGCCGCTCATGAGGTGCCCGGGAGGGATGGCAGGTTCTAGCCCTGGCCTGCCACCCCAGCAAAGCCTTGCAACAAGCCAGATGACCCCCCACTCCATGAGGGCCTCCATTTTCCACATCCAGACTTCCCCCTCATCAGAACTCCACCCAGCAGACCAGCAGCCAGCGGTTCATCAATAAATGCTGGATTTTGAGATGACTACAAGAGTATGCTACCTGCACGGCAGAGCCTGGCAAGCTACCTGTGTCGTATTTGATATGCCAAATACCAGTAACAATTATAGACCTCATTCCCATGACACGATGGAATGGTTTGAGGCTCTTTATGGTCCTGGAGCAAGCAAGTGCCCTTGGGCTCTACTTGCATGAAACAGGTCATATAGAGATGTTACTGGTGCCCACTCGAGCAAATCGATGATGAACGGGAAGACAGTGATACAGTGAATTATAACAACAATAATAATTACAACAACAATAATAATATTTTATTATTGCTGTTATTGTTATTGTTGTTATTGTTGTTGTTGTTATTGTTATTGTGGACCTGCTATGGGGAGAGTCTTGAGGGGAGATTGGGAAAACAGAGCCCATGGTGACAGTGGGGATGGGTGTGGGACTGATGTTGGGACATTGAACACCTCTAACAAATCACCAAGAACAACTTTGGCTCTGGCCAAGGAAGACAGACCAGCAGTCGCTGTGAATTCTGTGCCTTTCCCAGGGATCCTCAGGACCTGAATGTGCGCCACCATTTGTTTTCACCATAAGGAAATAACAAAAGTACATAAAATAAGGAAATGCTTCCACACCAACAGACTGCCGGAGAGCTGGAATCCTGTAAGCCTTCAAGCACACAAAGCCAACAGGAAAACACAAAGCCAGTCTGTCTATAGGTGCTCACCGAAATCAGACAGTGCAAATAAGCGATTCTTCTGTCACATGCAAACCAGGCACAGAGAAAACAAAGGCTACTCAGTGACTCAAAGAAGCTGGAGTGGTAGTACAGTGGGTAGAGCATTTGCCTTGCCTGTGGCCAACCGGGTTCAATCCCTGGCATTCCAGATGGTCCTTGTAATTCCTGAGTGCAGAGCCAGGAGTAACCCCTGTCTATCACCAAGTGTGACCCCCCAAACAAACAGACAAACAAGACTCAAAGGAACATTTGTAACACAGAAGACCCTGGGTGAGAATTCATAAAGAAATCGTAAAGCAGAGAAACGTACAAAATCAAGAGTTAAAAAAAATTAAGTTGATTGGACTCAGAAGAAAAAGAATTAAAGGAAAAAGGGCAAGATGATATAAAGCCTGAAGACAAAATTATTAGAGCCTCAAAGAGAACAGATCAAAATAGAAACGTACTAAGGGGCACTGCAGAGAGCAAGAAAACAACAAAGAGAACGAGTTCATGAAAGGAGTAAGAGGGTCAGTCAAAGAATGAAAATATAAGACAGACCCCCGAAATGGGGTCCTTGAAAAAGAAAGCCAAAACAATGAAATAGAACTAATATTTAAAGACTATAACTCATGAAAAGTTTCTGGAAATCAAAGAGCCATATCCACACATTGAAAACATATGCCAGATGTCTGGAGAAATTAACCGGGAGCAGTCAACTCTGAGACATATTATAGTAAACCTACTAGACTTCAAAGATAAAGAAAAATTCTCCAGGTTTTCAGGCAAAAGATGCATAAGCCAGAGGCAAAGTGTTGGACTGGACTCCAAACTTTCCTCAGCATTCAAAGGAAGGAGACAGAGCTGGGTCAGCATGTGACGGAAACTCACAGAAGAAAGTGTGAATCAAGAATTTTATAACCAGTCGAGGTACTGTTCTAGAGTGTGAATGAGACAGAACAAAAAACATTTTAAATATGTAAGAACTTGTGTTCTTATATACCAGATAGGATGGGATGAAGCACAGACGACAACCACGCTGGACTGACAACATATAAACACAAAAGGCTTGAGCTGTACATCTCAGCAATCTCTTATCCAATGACTTAGTGGCTCCATGGTGAGATACAACAATCTTCACTAACTTTTTTCCAAGGAAACATTCATTGATCATTTTGTAGCACAATTATTGATAACAAGCAATATAAAATAAATATTGAGGATAGGATTAGGAGTTGGATGAGAAAATTAGAGATAATGGTGGAAGGAAGGTGTAATAATGGTTGGGCTGGTGTTGGAATACTGAATGCCTGTAACAAATCATCAGGAAAACTTTGCAATGATAGTGTTTATATAAAGTGTAAGGCAAAATACAAACAAACAAACAAATAAAAAGAACTTGTGTAGCTTAACCTGTGAGCCCTTCTTAAGAAATCTACTAAAAAGGTTGGAGAAATAGGTCAGACGTTAAAGTGCTTGCCTTGCATAGGGCTCCCTGAGCACTGTCAGGAGTGATCCTTGAGCCCAGAGCCAGGAGTAAGCCCTGAGTACTGCCAGATGTGGCCCCAAGCCCCCAAATCAGAAGACAGAAATCTGTGAGGAATAAAGAAATATACTGGCAGGCTGGAGAGCTAGCTCAAGGCAACCACCTTAACTCCTGGACTTTCTCTCCAGCCCCCTTCACCTGGTTTTTTCATTTTTTGTTTGTTTGAGGTTTTTTTTTAGTATCTATTCATTTATTTGTTTGTTTGTTTATATATTTTGCCACATCCAGCAGTGTTCAGGGTTTACTCCTGGCTCTGCACTAAGAGATCACTCGTAGCGAGCTCAGGTGACTTACTTGGTGTGCCAGAGGCACAGGTTCAATCCCCAGCAGCACATACAGTCCCTGAACACTGCCATGAGCAACCCCTGAACACCACCAGCTACAGCAGAAAAAAATAAAAGAAGTCTGCCAGGGGACAGCTATACTCCAACCAAGCAATGAGCAGGACATGTCGCCATAAAAGATGAGCATTTTTTTAATTAAAACAATTTTTTTTTTGCTTTTTGGGTCACACCCGGCAATGCTCAAGGGTTTCTCCTGGCTCTGCACTTAGGAATTACTCCTGGCGGTGCTCGGGGGACCATATGGGGATCGAACCCGGCCGGCATTGGCCGGCCACATGCAAGGCAAACTCCCTACCCACTGGGCTATCGAAAGATGAGCATTTTTATAGACGTGACCACATCTAAAATTCAAACCAAGGGACACTAATGGACATGTATGATTTGATTAAACAGAAAGAACACAGCTGGGGGCCGGGAGATGGCTCATGGGTTAAGTGTCTCCTTGGCATGTGGAAACCTCAAGTTCTAACCCACGGTTCCTCCAAGCACCACTGGGAGCAAACTCTGAGCATGGATCTGGGAGTATTCCCACAAATTACAGGATGTGGCACCCAAAACAAAGAAACAATGAAAGAATAAAACTAAAAAGTAAAGGAAGCGGAGGTCAGGGAGATAGTACAGTAGCTAAGGATTTATCTTGCACATACTCAACTCGGGTTCAATCCCCAGCACCACATGTGATCTCTTGAGCCCCATCAGGAGTGATCGCTGAGCATAGAGCCAGGAGAAAGCCCTGTGCATTGCTGGTGACTGATAGAATCTAAATGATGGTATTAAAAACTAACAAAATGGGGACCAAGAGATAGTACAGAAGTTAATAAGCCACATGCCTTGCAAGTGGCCAACCCAGATTCAATCCTCAGCACTACATGTGGTCCCAGAAGTGATCCCAGAGCCTGGAGCAAGAGGTAAGGCCTGAGCACTGCTGGGTCCCACCCCAAAATGAAGCAAAAAGCTTATTCCTGAATAATTAAGCACATAATTTTAAAAAAGGGAAATAAACTAAAAAGCTAAGAGTACACACTTCATAGTCATAAAGCGTCATATCACAAGCATCACTACAAAATACTAAGACAGGGTAAAACCAAAGATAGGACAGGAACAGAAGCAAATGAGCTTCATCCATTCAACACAGAAGGGGTTTCACATGGGCTGAACAGCGAGCTCCAACTCCAAGCTAGATATAAGTAAGAGACGCCTGAATTCTAGAGAAAGGGATGGACAGTAATCAAATGAGAACTGAGATTCAGAGATGAGATCAAATTTTAGCTTCGCCCACCAAAAAACATCAAAACACACACACACACACACACACACACACACACACACACACACACACCACGATCAATTACGTGCAGTTTCTGCAAGTCAGGCCTCTCCATGAAGACATGAGGTCTGGGAGAAGGCTCACCTGGTCCAGGGGAAAACGCTACCCGACATAAAGGGAAAGTGAGCAGTGAGCGACAGTTTCAATTGCAGCCCTCAACTTGTGCCTCTTCAGCATCAAGGCTGTGATCCAGCCTCTGCTCAGAGTGATTGCAAGCAGAGCCCAGGGCACTAGGTCACACTTGCCTCACATGCGTCTGACCCAGGATCAATCCCCAGGACCCTACATAGTCCCATGAGCAGTGCCATGTGTGATCCCTGAGCTCAGAGCCAGGACTAAGGCCTGAGCCCCTGCCGGAAAAAAAAAAAAAAAAAAAAAAAAACGGAATGATCTTAAGCAGCCGTTTCTCCCCAGCCCAGCGCTCTCCCACGCTGATCAACTCTCCATGGATCTGTACAGTTGGAGCAGACAAAGCTTCCCCTAAAGCAGGCCATGGTGACGATACATCTGCGCCCCACCTCAGCCCCACCTCATGCCTCCCTGCCCCCCCATTGCCATAGGCCTGACTGGAGAGTTCTCTCTCTCTCTCTCTCTCTCTCTCTCTCTCTCTCTCTCTCTCTCACACACACACTTGCTCTCACTCTTGCTCTCACTCACTTGCTCGCTATCTCTTACTCTCACTCTCTCTCGCTTTATTCTATAGCCCAAACTCCTAAAGGTCCTTTTCAGCTGCCACACTGAAAACTAGGCTCAGAAAACTGGTTCTTCCCTCTTATAAAACATCATCTCTGGACACCTGCCTTCCAGGGACAAGGAAGAGGAAAGGGGTCCCAGGAGGAGGAAAGGAAGGAAGGCTCGTTAGGAGCAAGAGCAGGAGGGCAGGGGGTTAGAGGGGAGCAAGGCCCCGGGGAGCAGGGAGAGAGAACATGCAATGTCAGGTCCAGGGGGCCTCTGGCCTCCTTCCCCACAGCCAGCCCACCCCTGGGAGCCGGGGGTGATGTGAAGGACTTCGGGTGACGAAGAAGGACTCACAGGGGGCAGGCCCAGCGACAGCCACACGTCTCCTCCACCTTGATCGGGGACTGGCTGTTGGGGGCACGAAGGCCTGGGTCCCCGCTCACAGTTAACTTCGGTGACTCTGAAGCAACGTCTGGCCATCGGGCAGGCAAGTCACCGTGTGGCACTGATCCGCAGCGTCCAGACATCTCCGGGCTGCAGGACAAAGAGGCGGATTTGGGCAGAGGCTCCAAAGTGGGCACGGCCTCTGTGCCCATCTACCAGGCATCCGATGACCTCAGAGGACATGCGATGGGAATGGGGAGGTTGGGGAGTGCAGGTCTCCAGGTGGGCTCCCTCCCAAAACAAACGAGAGGAAGAACTCAGCCCAGATGGAAGCGAGCCCATAAACTGTGGTGCACAAAAGCCCCAGAGACACTTTCCTGCTCTTTCCTTCAAAGTTAAATAGCAAAACACTCACCCTCTTCTCATTCCCGTCTTCATCCACGCAAACACGAATGAACCCTGAAAACCGACAAAAAGAAGATCTCAGTCCTATACTCCTGCCGTCCCAGCTGTGCCGGAAATTCTAAATTCCCCACCAATGCTGCTTTGGGGGGCCGGGAATTTGATTCAAGGAGCAGAACTTCGTTTGGGCCAGGCCTCGGGGGTCCATCCCGGACACCACCATGTGACCCTCTCTCTGAGCACAACCTGACATGTCCCCGGGCACCGCGAGCACCATTCAGGGCTGGCCCCAAATACTGACAACAACCTCTAAAGGCCACTTCCACAGCGTCTGTCTGGCTTCCCCGGCTGGACGCTGGAGTCTACATAGCAAGGACAAGACCCTGATTGGGCTGACTAGGGCGGAGATGGGTGGCCCAGATGAAAAGCAGGTCCCATGAGATATACTTGGCGATAATGACAGTAACTGGGCCTCACTAAGTCTCTCTTTCCTCTCTAATTTGCTCACCAGTGTCTGGTGTTCGGGAGGGGAGGAAAGAAGATTAGAACCTGGGGATCTGAAAGGGGTCGGGACAATTTCTCCAGGAGGAGCTACTAACCAGAGTCTCCTCAGTCGTCTCATTCTAGTCAGGAAACTGATACAACCAAGTTTAAATATATTTAACCGACAGAAAGCCAACTTGCACGTGGCATTTGCCTTGCATGTGGCCGACCCAGGTTCGATAAACTCCTGGCGTTGCTTAGGGGACCGTATGGGATGCCAGGGATAGAACCTGGGTCGGCCACGCAGAAGGCAAATGCCCTCCCTGCTATACTATTGCTCTGGCCCCATTTTTCTAATCTTAACTTAGACTGTGAAGTAACAGTGTTTTCATTGTTGATTACGCTCCATCAATCGATTTCTAAAGTCCTTTACAGTCCCTTGGAGGGTAAGTAAAGTAGAGGGCTACTTGTGGGGACAGGAAGTCGGGGGCCCAGCTTCTGTCCTTGGCTTCTTTGGTCCAGATCCTTCTGCTCATGTGGGCCAAGGCTTTCTCTGCCAATGAGCAGATGACAGTGGGGCTGGAAGGAGCCCGTTGAAGCTCACAGGACAACAGGCCACAGGCAGACACTGCCAAGTCCTGATCACGTGACAATTGCATTCAAGGACTCATCAGAGGGCCAGGAGCTATCCTGGCCAACACGGGAGGTGTTGGTTTGGGTTCCGTAGGGGTAAGAGATTTCACAAGACCCACCAGAGCACAGTTTGCGGAGGAAGGAGCTGCCCGGGGCAGCCACAGCGGGAGGTCTTCAATCCTCTGGACTTTCACTATGTTGGAGACGGACTCTGGGCCGGCCAAGGTCCTCAGCTGGGTCGTGTCGCACCGATCCCCAACTCCGATGGGGTACACACTCACTCCTAGAGTTGGCAGGGGAAGAGAGAAAATGTCTGAATCAACCTGCTTCTACAGGGTAAGCCTGGAGCAAACCGGTCTGATGCTCACCCACCAGCCCTGGCTCACAGACTGGCCTCCGGCCCACCCCTCAGAGGGGGACAGTCAGTCCAGCAGCAAATACTGACGAGCCCCAACTACGCTGAGAAAATAAAGGGACCTAGAAGTGCCCAGCCTCAGGGAGCTGACAGTGGAGCCCAATAAGCAGTTAAATCAAGTGAATCATTTCTCGTTATTTCTAATGCAGATTCCTACTTTATAAAAATAAATAAAATAGAACAGGGCCTTGGATAAGGACAGAACACAGCACAGCAGGTAGAGCACTTGTGACTAACCCCAGTCCCTAAAACCACCCTGGGCCCCCAAGCTCTGCCAGGAGAGACCCCTGAGCACAGAGCAAGGGAGTAAGCTCTGAGCACTGCCAAGTGTGACTCCCAAACCAAAACAAAATAATAATAATAATAATAATAATAATAATAATAAACATAATAGGATAGGAGCATGGGAAGCTCTAGGGTGGGGCGGGGACTCTACACAAGGTAGACGAAGACACGGCATGAGAATGGAGGGCTCAAGGGACCCTTCAGCACGGGACGGAGCATGCATGAGGGTCCTGGGGTAAAAGGGGTCGGCACCCGCAGTGGGAGCTGGGGACTGAGCAGGAGGGACGGGAGTGACCGGGGCCACTCAAAGCTTCTGAGGCCATAGTCAGGGTTCAGGAGGCACTCCATGAGGGGAAGCCAGCCGAGACTCAGAGCCATGGCGAGGGGCTGATGTCAACCTGCAGGCTCTGCCTCCGCTCTGCTGCTTCTACACTGCAGGGACCAAGGCTGGAGGCTGGGGTCCCATGACAGTGATCCAGGGAAGAGCCAGAGAGATGCACCATGGGTAAGGTGCTGGCCTGCCTTGTACACGGTCAACATGGCATCTATCTACCACACCACATGTGGTACATACATACACACACAACATGGTTTCTATCCGCCACATGTGGTACACACACACACACACACACACACACACACACACACAGAGTGAGCACAGCCCAGGCTAAACCCTGAGCACCACCAGCTGTGGCCCAGATAGCCAGAGGTGTAGGAAGGTGGGGGGGGAGCTGCAGTTCTCTGAGAACTCAGCAGATGGAGCTAGAGTTCACTGCTGGGGTTACATCAATGGCTCCTTTAACAAGAGGATCCACATCCCAGGAGCTGGTTTTTGACCTGAGATGCTGGATGGAAGAGCTTGCCCTGCTGGGAGATGGAAAGCCCAAGGAGGATCGGGACAGGGTCTGTACTGAGCTGCCTTCTGGAACGTAGGTGGTGGACACGAGTTCCCAAGTGGTTAGTGTAGAAAGGAGTTCCCAGGCCCATGGGACTGAGCAGATCCGGCCCCTGCCCCCTCTGAGGGGTGAGAGCAAGATGGTAAGAGGCACTGCACGGGTCAATAGCACAGCGGGGAGGGCATCTGCCTTGCACACAGCTGACCTGGGTTCGATCCCAGGCATCCCTTAGGGTCCACCTGTGTATCGCCAGAAGTAATTCCTGAGTGCAAAGGCAAGAGTAACCCCTGAGTATTGCCGGGTGTGGGCCCAAAATAAAAAAAATATCTAAAAAAGGAGGGCTGCAGAGAGAGCTCAAATGGTAGAGTGCGTGTGAGGACTTGGGTTCGATCCCCAGCACCTCACAAAGTATGAGGTGATGGCGCAGGGCTGGACCCAGAGTTGGTGTGTTTACTAGAAATGTGGCTTTGGCCAGTTGGATGGTTGGACAGTTGGACACGGAGGGGCAGCGTGAAAATCCTGTGAGTGAGGCCTTGTGTCCAATCCCTGGAAGCTCATGTTCCATCCCCGGTCCCAATAGCTGCAGCCTGAACTGCCATGCCCAGCTCATCAGGTGTGTTGACCAGACCTGAGCACTGACCCTGGACTGCCATACCCAGCTCATCAGGTGACCAGGCCTGAGCACTGACCCTGGACTGCCAGGTCCAGCTCATCGGGTGGCCCCCAGAGTGGCCAGAAGGTTCAAAGAGCTGAGGTACACGCCCAGAGTATATGAGGCCCCAAGTTCGATCCCCGAATTGCAGTAGCATACACCCCCACCCCATCCTGACCCAGGTGTCTCTGGAACCCCCTGGGTATAGCCTGGTGGGGTCCCCAAGCACCACTAAATCTGAGTAATATTGTTGGGCTCTAGCACTGATCTAGCCTAGCTGGCCGAGTGTGGCTGAGAATAGGCCCCCAGCCCCCAAGTTGCTGGAGGGTGTGGGCTCCTGTGTGGAAATCAGCAGGGTTGGGGCAATGGGATAAACCACCCCAAGATATAAAGGCAAACTATGAAGAGAATAAAGGCTATAGCCTCAGATAAGGCAGATAACGAGAAGCAGTCGTGGCCGATTTCCACCTGTCACAGCAATGGGACAATTTCCTGCCCTTTGAAACCCAGCCACGGCTACACATGACATATTCCACTCACCCAGGAGGGTCTCAGGAAAACACACTTACGGTTGGATCTGGCAGCTGCAGATGCAGTATCCACCAAATCATTGGAGACGCCCGTGACCAGGATGACCACAGCCTTGGAGGCACCAGGCCTGGCTCCGTGGACTTCCGAGGTGAGATAGCGCACAGCAAAGCCCAGAGCATCCCCTGACAACAGAGAATGACCAAGTCAGCCCTGAGAATGGAAATGTGCTCTGGTAAGGGGGTGTCCTCTGTCACAGCGGAACTTGCTGTCACCAAACCTTAGAGAAACACAGGGTACATGTGGAAGAGCGTCCAGACCCACACTTTGCAGTAGAGAGTGAAAATCAAGGTCACAGGAGCATTTATGTCAAGAAGTAGGACCAAGGGCCAAAAAGATAGTAGAGTGGGTAGTGAGTGTGCCTTGCCCACAGCTGAACCGAGCTTGATCCCTGGTACCCCATATGGTCCCCCAAGCCTCACCAGGAATGGACCCTGAGCACAGACAAAGCCCCACTGGGTGTATCCCCAAAACAAACAAATAAGATAAAGAAACAGTTCCGGGGAGACAGCTCCAAGGGCTGGAGCACATGCTTCGCTTGTGGGAACCTCTAGTCCACCCTTGGCACCACGTGATCCCTGAGAAACGCTAAGTGTGCAAACCCACCACCTCCCCAAGAAAACTAAATAAAAATAAACAAGAAGAAGAGGCCCAGGCACAACCCAGCATTTCAGCACAGCGTCCAGCACAAGTTCCCGCCCGGCGCCCCAGCCCAGCGTCCAGCCTGGCGTCCCAGCCCAGCGTCCAGCCTGGCGTCCCAGTCCAGCATCCAGCCCAGGTTTCAGTCTGGCATCCAGCCCAGGTTTCAGCCTGGCGTCCCAGCCCAGCGTCCAGCCCAGGTTCCAGCCTGGCATCCCAGCCCAGTGTCCAGCCCAGGTTCCAGCCTGGTGTCCCAGCCCAGCATCCAGCCCAGGTTCCAGCCTGGCGTCCCAGCCCAGCGCCCAGCCCAGGTTCCAGCCTGGTGTCCCAGCCCAAGTTCCAAGGTACCAATCTGGCTGGGGCCTCCCTCCTGTTGCATGAGGTCCACGAGGCTCACTAAGTGCGATCTCTCCTGGGCCACAGTCCACGGCACGTCCACGGTGATGATGCTGCCGTACTGGAGCACCGACACCTGGGTGAGGTGAGGCCCTAGTGGGAGAGAACGCGGCAACTGTCTGTGCTGGGGGCAGGAGGAAGCCCCGCCCCAGCCTCACCCTCCCTGATTCCCGGCGCCTCACACACCGATATTGGCTCCTGAAATGAAAGACTTGGCGAAGTTCTTCATTTCCTCAAAGTAGGAGGCTGGAGAGCTGGAGGAGCCGTCCAGGAGGAGGATCACGTCCACGGGCTGGCTGCAGTCTGCAAGAGAGCCGCCAGGGGAGCTCGCATGGGGTCCTCAGCTGCTGATACACAGACACACACAGACACATGCGCTTACACACACACACACACACACACACACACACACACACACACGCACGCGTGTGCACACACAGATCCACATAAATACACAGACATACCTGCAAATGCACACACACAGATACACACAGACACACACAACAGAACACAAACACACACACAGACACAGACATACAGACACAAATACACACACGCACAGATACACATAGACCAACACAGACACACATGCACACACACAGACAGATACACAGAGATACACACAGACACACTCAGACACACATGCACAGATATACACAAACAGACACAGACACACACAGACACACAGACAGACAGACACACAGAAATACTCACAGACACACACAGACATACAGATACACATAGAAACACACACACACCACACACACATACTCAGGTGTCAGTGCACAGGCACTCCCTAGGCAGTGTTTCCACTGGCCCGAAGCCATGGCAAGATTGCTCAGCAGAGAGGGAAGGGGACATAGAGTTTCTGAGCCACCAGTCCCCCAGGTTTAGAGACCTCGAGGGGACTCTGGTGCTACCAAAGGCAGGTCAGAGACTGCTGATGAAGACCAGAGCCAGCAGCTCTGATAGAAATGAGTAACTCCTTGGAGCCACAAGAGGAAGGCAGGCAACCGGGATGGAGGTCAGGGGGTAGGCAGGGGCCTGCCTTGTATAGCCCAGCCCGATTCAATACCAGCACCCTATATGGTGCCCTGAGCACCGCCAGGAGAGCTATGAGCTTTGGCACCACTGGATGTGGCCCCAAAACAAGTGCCACAGGCCAGGTTAATATCTGAGTACAGAGTCCCAGACAGGCACAGAACAAACACTACTGAACAAATGCACAGAAGAAATGTCACAAAGCCACAGAGACCTGGGCAGTCGAAACTCTGACAGTTTCTCAGCAGATTATATCACAAGCGAGTGATCGGCCTGTGGTTGAGCCGGATCACGACAGGGCACAACAGCACCAAGTCAGTGCGGGAACAAAGAGATCGTGACTGCTGGACGGTCCTAAATGGGCCAGTCAAAAATGTTCCAGGAAAAACTGAAGCTATGAAATTTGCCTATAAATGGATGGACATGGAGAGGATCATGCTGAGTGAAATGAGTCAGAAGGAGAAGGCAGACACAGAGTGACTGCAGTCATTTGTGGAGTATTAAAAAAAATAGGGGCCGGAGTGATAGCCCAGTGGGTAGGGCGTTTGTCTTGCACGCGCCGGCCCATGCCGGCCCGGGTTTGATCCCTGGCATCCCATATGGTCCCCTGAGCACCGCCAGGAGTGATTCCTGAGTGCAGAGCCAGGAGAAACCCCTGAGCATCGCCAGATGTGACCCAAAAAAGCAAAAAAAAATAGTATGAGACGAATATCCAAGGCCAGGGAAAACAGGGGCCAGGGAGGATGTGACAGAGGTTGGATTCTACTACATGTATGTGGGGGCGGGGGTAAGTAAGATAGAGAAGGGGCTAGTTTGCCAATAATAGTTGGAAATGGTAATGCTAGACTAGAACTGAGCATTCAAAAGTAGGTAAAGGGACATACATGAGTACATGATAAACCTTCAGTGTCTGTATTGCGAGCCACAATGTGTAAAAGGAGAGAGAGAGGAGAGAGAGAGAGGGAGAGAGAGAGAGAGAGAGAGAGAGAGAGAGAGAGAGAGAATAAAGCACCTGCCCAATAGAGGCAGGCTGGGAGGGGTTGGGTGGTGGGAGGAAACTGGGGACATTGGTGGTGGTAAACATCCACTGGCAGAGGGATGGGTGTTGGAGCACTGTAAGACTGAAACTTCGATTATATACAGTATCTCACAGTGATTCCAAAAAAGAAAGAAAGAGAAAGAAAGAGAGAAAGAAAGAAAGAAAGGAAGGAAGGAAGGAAGGAAGGAAGGAAGGAAGGAAGGAAGGAAGGAAGGAAGGAAGGAAGGAAGGAAGGAAGGAAGGAAGGAAGGAAGGAAGGAAGGAAGGAAGGAAGGAAGGAAGGAAGGAAGGAAGGAAGAAAGAAAGAAAGAAAGAAAGAAAGAAAGAAAGAAAGAAAGAAAGAAAAGAAAGAAAGAAAGAAAGAAAGAAAGAAAGAGAGAAAGAGAAAGAGAGAAAGAAAGAAAGAAAAGAAAGAAAGAAAGAAAGAAAGAAAGAAAGAAAAGAAAGAAAGAAAGAAAGAAAGAAAGAAAGAAAGAAAGAAAGAAAGAAAGAAAGAAAGAAAGAAAGAAAGAGAGAAAGAAAAGAAAAAGAAAGGAAAGAAAGGAAGGAAGGAAGGAAGGAAGGAAGGAAGGAAGGAAGGAAGGAAGGAAGGAAGGAAGGAAGAGAGAGAAAGGAAAAAAGGAAACAGAAAAGGCTCTCCTCCCCACCAGAGGACTCCTCCCCTGCATCAAGCCCCGAACATACCTGGGGCTGGGGGAGAGGGTGGGGGAGGTGCAGCCCATTTCCGGAGCAACAGCTCTGCAGCACCAGGTCAGGAGCCTGGCGGGGCAGCGTCTCGAAGTCCTGGATGAAGATGGGCACATGGGGCCAGGCCAGACGCTCCAGCTCCTGCATGTCCGCCTGGGGCCCCACGCCGATGGGCACGAGCTGGATGTCTCCTGGCATGCGATGAATCTCATCAGACGCGGGGCTCCCCGTCACCATGTAAACCAGGTTGGGCGCCTGCTCCCGATCACCCAGGCTGGCCGAGAAGCTGTGCTCGGTCAGGTACTGCAGCGCCTGGCCCGTGTTGGTCCCTGTTGCCACCCGGAAGCGCATGTCCCGGACATGCTGCAGGACGTCGCTCTTGGCCTGGACCTCGCGAAAGGTGTACTCGGGGTGACGGCGAAGGAGAACTGCAGCACCGTGACGTGCACGGCGTCCTGGCCCACGTCCATGGCCTGGATCACTTCCTCCACGAACTCCCTGCTTCTGTTGAAGTTGGCCTCCCCGATCATGTCCGACCCTTCAAGGACAAACACCACATCCAGGAGCAGGGTCTTCCTCTCAGGGGCTAGGGGTGGGCGGCCCCTGGAGCTCAGGGAGCCACCGTGACTCTGGCGATGGGCACTGGCGTCTGGGTTGGGGCGAGCACCGGGGACGGGGCCAGGTCGCAGAGGTGGCCGATGATCTCGTCCCGACGTTGCTCCAGCTCATCCACGCTGTTGAGCATGAAGGCCCGGTTCTCGGGCGCCTGCTTCTCGATGAGCCGGATCTGCTTGAGACTGACATGGGGCCCTAGGCCCACGGGGATGACGACCACCTTCTTCTTCTTCAGGCCCTGCACATAGCGCACCAGGTTGCGGGCCATGCGTGGGGCTCCTGGCTGGCCGTCAGCAGCAGGGCCACGCGGGCGGCGTCCGCCGGTCCGTCTTGCTGAAGATCTGGAAGAGCGTGTACTTGAGCACCTCGCTGATGGAGGCCACCTCGCTGCCCGCGAGCGCACCTGGCTGGCGACACGCCGCAGCTCCGACGGCCGCTTGCGGTCTCGCAGGTCCAGGTAGGCGTGGGAGCCGTCGTGGTACTCCACCAGTGCCACGCGGATCCGCCGCTGCGAGATGTGCAGCCGCTCCATGGTGCCCACCACGAAGTCCTTCAGCGTCTGGAACTCGGCCTCAGACAGCTTGGAGGAGCCATCCAGCAGGAAGACCAGGTCCAGCAACTTGCTGCAGAAGAAGTTGTGCAGGGGCGGCCCGGGTGTCCCTCCAGGTAAGGGTGGTGGTTCTCAGCGGACTCTCCTCTGTGGGGGCACCACCAAGCCCCCCAGGACCCCGCAGGCTTCACAGGTGAGGTTGACGCCGTCACAGTGGCTAGTGAAGAAGGGACGGAGCAGAGTGGGATCAGGACGGACATCAGGGCAAGGAGCTCACAGCGCTGCATGTGTGACCCACCTGAGCAACCAGAGAGGACCATCTGCCCATGGGGGGACACAGTTCTCCGTGGAAAAGGTGGCCCCAAGGAGCACTCCTGTCTAGGCACGCCCATGCACACACACACATACTCACACACATAAACATACTCGAACATATGCATGCACACCCTGTGCATACATGCACAGTCACATGTGTACATGTTCATGCAGGCAGACATGTTCACACACGCACACAGGTCCACACATATGCTCACACGTGCACATTCACGTACATGCACACACTCAAATGCATGCATGTATGGCTATATGTGCCCTTGCACATGCAGTCCCAACCACGCAAATATGTTTGCATGCTCGCACACACACATGCTCACACATATGTATTGACATACATGCACACATTCAGATGCATACACACATGCCTACATGCAGGCACACACACACATATACACACACACAAATCCCAAAGATTTCCAGTGATTCTAGAGCCAAAGCATCGGCAATTCTAGGACCCCAAACAGAACCTTTCTTGCCATCTAATCTGCAGTGCTGGAGAGACTGCATTGAATCCATTCAGCGGGCGAGTACATGCTTCACATACAGGAGGGCTGGCATCACATAGTGCCCCCAAGCACCATCAGCAGTGACCCCCCAAACGAAGAGCCAGGAGTGGCTCCTGAGCTCCTCCAGGTTTCACCCCCAATGATAAACTATCCACAGCGTGTTCAAAGCTGATTTCTGAGAGATCATCCTCCTGAGAAACACCAAAAGGGGATATATGTGTCTTACATAAGCAAGATCCCAGTGTGAACCCCAGCTCCCAAGAGGACTCCCCAAACAGCACCCAGTGTGTAAAATAAAATAATAAAACAGTGAAGGTGTATGTATTTGCCTCACATGTGTGAGGCCCTGGGTTTGATCGGAGGCATCAGCAAAAAATATATAATAAACAAAACACTGATGGCAACTAGGATTTGTAAATGCTCTTTTGAAGCTCAAGCAAGGCCCTACGTCTTTATTCTAACAAAAATCTATGCAGTGTGGAGCCTGGAGTGACAGTCCAGCAGGTAGGGTGTTTGCCTTGCATGCAGCAAACCTAGGGTTCATTCATCAGCATCCCATATGGTCCCCCAAGCACTGCCAGGAGTAATTCCTGAGTGCAGAGCCAGGAGTAGCCCCTGAGCATTGCTGGGTGTGACCAAAAAGCAAATATATATATATACACACACACATATATACACATATATATGTATGTATATATATATGTATGTCTGTATGTATATATATATATATATATATATATATACTCCACCCAACAGACTAGCCTATCACAGCCTGGCTCAGCGGCCGCAAGCAGCCGCACGGTTCATCAATAAATGCTGGACTTAGAGATGACTACAAGAATATGCTACCCGCACGGCAGAGCCTGGCAAGCTACCCGTGTCGTATTTGATATGCCAAATACCAGTAACAATTATAGACCTCATTCCCATGACCTGATGGAATGGTTTGAGGCTCTTTATGTTCCTGGAGCAAGCAGATGCCCTTGGGTTCTACTTGCATGAGACAGGTCATATGGAGATGTTACTGGTGCCCGCTCGAGCAAATCAATGATAAACGGGAAGACAGACAGACAGACAGAAATACATATATATTTATATATATGTATATATACACACATATATATAAATATGTATATATACATATATAAATATATATAAATATATATGTATATATACATATATATACATACATATATATTTCTATATATGCTGTATGTATTTAAGACTGTATTTAAATATTCTGGATGTTAAGAATAAAGCATTGCACTTAACATAATGAGTTAAGGTGAATAAAGACCAACTGCCCAGCTTGTTCTAGCATCTCAACCAGAATGGCCCCTTTCGGGCCTCCAGAATGTTCCAAAGGAGTCAGAGGTAAAAACCAGTGGGGGACACAGCATGAGAGTAGGGGTCAACCGTTAGGATGGGGGCGGGGGGTGGAGGGGGGATGATGGGACACAGAGGAAATAAGATCAGGCTGCCATGGAGGTAAATGGCTGAGATATGCTGGATTAGCAGAACCACAGCACTTGGTCACCAGATGACGGTCTTGGGTGTCTGACAGAGGGAAAGCAGTGGGTGGGCACCTCATCCGTCAGCCCTCGCTGGTCACGTGGTGAGCCCAGAGCCCGGGAGACAGCAGTGTGCAGCTCCGCTTTCCTGGCCCTGCCACCAGTCCCCACCAACCAGGCTGAGTTCCAGCCCCTCGGACCATGTTCCTCTAATGGGCAAGCAGCAAGGCAGGCTGGAGCTCAGCAGCCCCGCAGTGAGAGTCACTGCGTTGAACCTCCTCTGTCTGTGCTGGGCCATGGAAGCCTTCATCGCCCCACTGCCGAGGGCAAAGCACCCCCAGGGCCCTGAGCTTAGAGTAACCTGTGCCCGGGAGACTTTAGTCGCGAGACAGTGATCTGGCCGTTTCTGCCAAGTCTTGTTGAAAGCCACTGAAGGGGCATGTATCATCCCTTGAGTGAGAAGAGGGTGGCAGGTAGGAGCTGCTAAGTTCTGCACCCGGCACAAGCATCAGACTCACCTCGGAACAGGGCTGCAAGAAACGGAACCTGAGTCCTCACGCACACTCAGAGCACACTCCAGTGCTCTGAGCTCTCCGCCTCTGCCCCACGCCCTCCAAACCGACCCCTCTGAAGAAACGGTTCCTGGAGACATGATCCCTCCTGCCCTCCAAGAGAGAAAACCTCCAGAACCGAAGTTCTCGACACACAAAGTCGGGGGGTCCTTCCCAGAAACAACATGCCAGGGTGGCCCCCTGCCCCTCTGAGAAGAAAAGAAGATTCATCTCTTCTGAAAGCTGGGAAGGGGACCAGGGAAAGGCAGAATGTTGGCCTTGAACGTGGGAGTCCTGGGTTTTAACCCTCAACACTGAAAAAGCAAATTTCCATAGGCGTCAGAGAGACAGCACTGAGGTACCCCGCTGTACCCAGCACTGCAAGGCCGAGAAGCATCACATGCTCCGGTTCCTGCATTGAACCACCACCAGGAGGTGCCCTGGGGACTCCTGAGCACCATTAGGGAGGCCCCAGAACAAAGAAACATTAAGTGATAAAATAGGAGCAGTGTCTAGGACAGAGGGAAGGGCGATAGGTTCAATCCCGGCATCCCATACAGTCCCCTGAGTATCGCCAGGAGAGATTCCTGAGCGCAAATCCAAGGGGAAGGCCTGAGCACCTGCTGGATGTGACTGAAACACACACACACACACACACACACACACACACACACACACACAGAGATTAAATCTAAAACAACTGAGCCAGGGAGGTTTCTTACCAAATCTGGCATTGCTGTGCATCAGCAGGGTTCAGCGTGATTTTCTTCCCTGGAGCTAGGCGCCGGCCGGCCACCTCACACACAGGACAGTCCTCAAGGTTCACACAAGTCTGCAGCAGCTCGTCCAGGACCTTCCCTGCAGACAGACCCCCATCAGGAGACACCCTCGTCTCTCTCCCTCATGGAGGGGCAACTGGCACCTCCTGAAGGACCCGTGCCAAAGCCAGCTCTGCACCTGCTCCGAGGGCCCCTCACCTCCTAGGAAACAGCAAGTGGGGCTCCTTTACCCTACTCAATCTCCCACCAATCCTTGGACGCAGGAAAACTTCCCTCCAAAAGGGCTTTTTGCTCCACATATTCGAGCAAGAGTCTGGCTGTGTTTACAGAGACCCCTCCCTGCCCCCCGCATAGTGGTGAGCTCAGTGTAAATTCCTGAGCAGTAAATTAGGTGGAAAATCCAATTCCACAGGCACATAAGCCAGTGTCCATAGCAGAAAATTCTAGCAGTGCCCAGCCCAGAGCAGTAAGTGTGTGTGTGTGTGTGTGTGTATGTGTGTGTGCATGCGTGCGTGTTTTTGGATTTTGGACCACACCCAGTAGTGCTCAGGACTTACTCCTGGCTCTGTGCTTAAGGAACACTCACGGCAGGCTCAGGGGAACATATGGGATGCCGGGGATCAAACCTGGGTAAGCCATATGCAAGGCAAGTGCCCTCCCCCACTGTTCTACTTCTCCAGGCAGCGTTTCTTAGACTTCTTCCACTCAGATTCCTCCTGAGAAAAGTGTGCATGACTCCAAGCATAGAAGGATAGAGCCAAGACAGGCACATCAAATATTTGTGGATAAGTCAGAGAGAAATTTATTTCACTGTTGTTGTTGTTGTTGTTGTTGTTGTTGTTGTTGTTGTTTGGGGAAGGGCAGTAATCACCATGCTCAGGGGTTATTTCTTATACGCAAAGCAGTACCTTAACCACTATATTATCTCTACTGCCCCCAAATTCATTTCAGAACAAGATTTTTTAAAGTCACGTGACCCCATCTGGGCTTCGCCAATTTAAAAAGCTATTCTAGAGCTCGGAGGGGGAAGCTTTGCTCTGCCAAGGGCCAGTTGAATATTTCAAACATCACGCACGGGGTCGGAGAGACAGACAGTGGGTAGGATGCTTGCTTTGCCCATGGCCAAGCCGAGTTTGCTCCCTGCATTCCACATAATCCCCTGAGCACCTCCAGGAGTGATTCTAGAGTGCAGAGCCAGGACTAAGCCCTGAGCATCACTAGATGTGGCCCCCAAACAAAACAAACAAACAAGTCACATGCAGACCATATGCTACAGGCCAAGAGACCATGGGCAGCCAACGGGAAGCCTGCATGTCTGTTCTATCACGTACCAGGGCCAGACTACAGGGACCTTACCTGGATTCTCCATGGTCAGCTCACAAACGTACAGACAGGCGCGTTCTATAGAGAAGCGCAACTGGACAGAAGTCCCTGGGCAGCTCAGTTTCAAGAACGGACACAGGGAACAAGCCGGGGGTGGGGGAAAGGACAGGGCCGAGCCAGGAGGACCCAGGCAGGGCAGCTGGGTGCCACCTGCTTACCTGGAGGACAGTGGGCGTGGCAGCCCTCCACACACTGCACGGGCACAGCAGGGGCTCCGGGTGCTGGCAGGTGATGGGGCAGGCGGGCCCACAGCTGTTGTAGCGCCACTCACACTCGTAGCCATTCTCCCGCAGGTTCCGGCTCCTCGCAGCTCTGGGCTGTGTAGACAGAGACACAGGTGTAGACCATCAGCCCCAGCCCGGTCTCAGGGCTACCCCAGGACCCAAGCCCGCACCGAAAGTGGGATCAAAGGCTCTGGGAGGCGAAGTTCTTGAAAGGTAAGAAACCAGAGAAGTCACAATGTGGGCAAGGGGGGACACTTCCGGAGTGAGTGGGATGCCACAACCCAGCAGTACTGAGGGGGCTCTTCCAGCAGTACTGAGGGGCTGTGGTGGTCAGGAGACCCCATGCAGTGCCAGGGATCGAACTGGAGTCGGCCACATGCAAGGCAAGCTCCCTAGCTTCTGTGCTATCTCTCTAATCAGATTTCTGGGTTTTTTAAAGCACAGAATCCATCTACTGGGCTGAAATGATGGTAATAGCAGATAGGGGCACTTGCCTAGCATGCGGCTAACCAAGGTTCAATCCCTGGCACTCGCATGGTCTCCTGAGTACTGCCAGGAGTGAGTCTTGTGTGCAGTGCCAGGAGTAAGCCCTGAGCACTACACCAGATGTGGCCCCAAAATCAAAACAGAGCACATCAACCAAGTGGTAATGACAAAGGAACCAGTTTTGAGAACAGCAGCTTCTTCAGCCAAGGATGTGAGACTGTGCATATGTGTATGAGCTGACTGTGACCTAAACAGATCACTGTCAGGGTGACCGGGTCAGGAAAGGGCAAACAGGGGCCTCCTACGGTCAACCCAGATTTGATCCTCGGCATCCCATATGGTCCCCGAGCACCACCAGGAGTAATTCCTGAGTACAGAGCCAGGAGTAACCCCTAAGCATGCCGGGTGTGAACTAGAAAGAAAAAAGCAAAAGAATATGGGCCTCGTCCATCTCTTCCTCACCACAGCCCCTTCCCCAACACCCAAGATTTCTCCAGGGCAGTTCCGGTCACCAGCACTTCGGGCCCTGCCCAACACCCTCTCCCATCACATACATGACCCACTGCAGCCCTTGGACATCCCCACATGACTGTGGGGCTGGCCAGTGACCCCACCACCACTCTCCGCCAGTCTAGAAGACCCTTACCCTGTGGATGGGGGGTGTTTGAGACCACCCTGGGGCTACCAGGACTCACGGCACAAAGTGGCTGTCCTCCAGGTCACCACCTCGCCGTGTTGGGCACACAGGTGGGCATAGGCGGCCACAGAGTCACAGAAGCAGGCACAGTCCCCGACCGACTCACAGGAACAGGTGTCGTAGGCGCAAACATCCAGGAAGGGCTCGGGGTCCACCTGCAAGGGAGCCCTGAGGGTGATGCAAGGTCCTGAGACCCTGAGTAGCTCAGGGCCTGGGGGGAGGATTGCCGGGGGCCAGAGCAGAAGACAGGGAGTGTTGGGGAGAGAACTGCTGATGGAGAGACCCTAAAGGGGAGGGAGGGGAGGTGCCTTGCACCAGCTGACCCCTGTTCCATCCCCCAGCACCCCATAGTACCTGAGGAATGATCTCTGCGTGCAGAGCCAGCACTGAGCCCCGAGCGCTGCAGGTGTGGTCCCCAAGCAAGCAAAAGAAGGACCAAAGGGAACCAGCAGTGTTGCTGGTGTCCAAGAAGACAGGGGATTTTCCTGCAGAATATTCCCGCTGTCGCCTTCCTAGTCACCCCTCAGTCAGTGGACCATGCTCATAGCTGCCTCCCAACCACATGGGACTGTGTGTAGCCATGAACATACACTCACACACTCCACATGCACATATACACACGCACACTCACATGGACACACATACACACTGCACACTCTCACATGCACACTCATACATGCATATACTCACACATGCACACATTCACATACACACTGGCACACTCTCCCATGCACACACACAAATACTCACATACAGCACACATGTACATGCATTCACACAAGCTCATACACATGCATACTCAGATGTACATTCACATACGCATACTCACATGCACACGCTTATATACACACTTACACACATGCACTCTCACATTCACACGTGCACACACATACGCACACTCTCACGTGCACACGCTCACATACTCTCACACATGAATGCTCTCACATACACATACACTCACACATATACATGCACTCAGAACATATATATGCTCATACACATGCATAGTCACACATGTACACTCACAAACACACACTAATACTCACAGACACACTCCTCACACATTCACATACACACATGCACACTCACACACTCACACATGCGCACTCACGCATGCACACTCGGCACACACACATGCACACTCACACACTCACACACATGCGCACTCACACTCCACATGCACACTCATAGACACACTCCACATACACACATGCAAATCAAAGACACTTACATGTATACTCACAGACACACTCACACATGCACACTCACATACACACTCACACACACGCGAACCACGGCTTCCTTTCTCTTCCTTTCACCGTCTCTCCCCTCTGAGCCTGGCAGCACTGCGAGCACAGCCAAGGACACAGCCAAGGACAAGGCCCCCTGCAGAAGCTGGGTGACCCCTGGCACCCACACACACCCCTGCCCAACCTGGGGCTCACCAGCTTGTTGCACTCCTGGAAGATGTCGCTGGTAAGGATCCTGCAGGAGGAATCCACCACTGCCTGCTTCAGGATGTTGTCACGGCAGGTGGCCGGGGCCACATCTAGCGGCACCTGGGAAGGGACAGCCCACGCCTCAGGCAACCTGGGAAGAACCCCAACACTCCAAGAAGAGGCCCACGCCAGGCGCTGCCCTCCCAGGCTCCGTCCACGCCTACCTTCCTGGTGTCGGCACACTGGGGGTTCACCTTCCAGGAATTGCCGAAGTCCACGGGGTTTTCCTCCACCTGCAGGCTGCTGCTGGTGAAGTCGTTGTTCTGGACACCGTCAAAGTTCCCACACAGTCCACACACCCCGCTCCTGCCAGGGAAAGGGAGAACAAGTGCAGGGAGGGAGAGAGAGAGAGAGAGAGAGAGAGAGAGAGAGAGAGAGAGAGAGAGGTAAAGTACCTACCATAGAGGTAGGTGGAAGGAAAGGCGGGAGGGAAACTAGGGACATTGGTGGCGGGAAATGTGCACTGGCGAAGGGATGGGTGTTAGAACATTATATGAATAAAGCCTAATTATGAACAGCTTTGTAACTGTATCTCACTGTTATTCAGTTAAAAATATTTTTTGAAAGAGAGAGAGAGAAGGCAGACTGGGTAGATACGAGGGACTGATGTCCAGGAAACCCTGAGGCCAGGTCCTGTGTCCCTCTATCTCTGCTTTAGAGGAGGCATCCCTTGAGATACCCACTTTAAAGACAGTTTTCCTTTCTGCCACAGTGTGCAGACGCCCTTTGATATGTATAAGCAGAAACTGTCTGCTGTCGTGCCTGTTCCTCTCAACTGTTGGTCTAAAGTAATAAATACAGAAATGAAAGGACAGTGAGGGATCTCTGTCCATGGGGTTATGAGCCCCCTTGAGCGCCACACATTTTCTGTCTGTTTTTCTCTGTTCTCAGCATCCCGCGTCAACCCTGTTCACCCAGGGTTGGTCCCTGGCACCCAAGGATAAACAACATCCTGTCAGGAAGGATCTGAATGTAGAGCTAATGCCACAGTCCAGGGATGTACAGGAGAGGGAGAGAAAGGACAGGCCCTGTGACTCCGCATCAGCAGGCGCGCAGTGGCTACTTCCTGCTAGATCACACTGGACTTGTTCAGGAGGAGGCTAGAGAGAGACAGGACGGGGGAGGTGTTTGCCATGCTCATGGCCTTCTTGGGTTCATTCAACCCATGACACTGCCTAGGGTCATTCCCCAAGCACTGTCAGGAGTGATCCCTGAGCACAGAGCCCAGAGACAGCCCTGAGCATCTTCCTGAGTGATCTTCCTGAGCACAGAGCCAAGAGTTAACACTAGAGTCCAGTCAGGTGTGACCCCAAACAATAAGAGATAGAAGGAGGCAGAGGAAGACCACTGACCTGGTATGTCTGCTTCAGGGCCACGGAGAGATACCCAGGTGCCGGTCCCAGAGCACGGAAATCGCCGGGCCCAGGAGCAGGATGATATGTACGGCCTGACTCCACCATGTCAAAATGCGTCTCATCCTTCAGGGTCCTCTTCACATTCACCTGTGATGGGGAGCGCAGGAGCTCAGCAGGGTGAAGGCAGGCTAGACAGTCCAGCCCCTGCTCTGCCCACCCCCCCCGCCACCATCTCTGGGCCCCCAGAACCACATTCCCCTTTGGCTCCTGGAGCCCCGTACAGCAGCTACTTCTCAAAAGCACTCCCAGGTCCAGCATGGGGATTCTACCTCCTGCTGGCTAATCCACGCCCCACGTGGGTCCCAGGGGAGGCCCCACTCACGCTGAGGCACCAGCACCTGCTAAGGACAGATGGGACAGGAGGTGGGATGCGAGATGGACACTCACCTCCCGCCCCATAGCTCGATCTCTCCTCCATCCACCAGGATGGTGACACGCTTCTTGCACTTCACGGAGGGGGTAGCTGCAGCCCTCATTCCCCCACCAGGATGCGGAAGGTGCCGGGATTGCCGCCACAATAATCCTGGGGGATTGGGTACCAGGAGAGAGGAGTGAGCCGGCAAAAGACCACCCCTCCAGCTTCGATGACAGAGTCTAAGAACTCGGGCATTTGAAGAAAGTAAGGAAGGGGAAGGGAGAACACTGGGGCAGGGACCCCTGTGAGCTTCTCCTGGTGGATCACCCTCAGCCATAACCTGATGGCTCCCACCAGAGACGGGGTGGGGAGGAGGGGGGTCGAGGCTACTCTGACTAGCACAACAGGATAAGGTACTTCCTGGAGTTCCCAAACCCAATGGCTCAGCCCAATGACCCATACAGGGTGGCCACGTGACCTCTCATTAGCACTGGACTGTCCAGCCGGCTGGGGGCAGGTCCAGAATACAACCTCCCTGTGGTGGGACCCATGGCAC